>JASANR010001306.1:0-12365 GCA_030849635.1 Wallacemonas sp. MBr04 | reverse complement strand
GTGTGAGACAATAGGGTTGTGTTGATGCCCACGCACGCATGGGAGAAGGGTGAAAAGAAACGTCTGCCAAACGCTGAGACTCGCGAAGAACGCACCACCTCTCGACAACGCCGCTAAATCGCGTGTTTTTTTTTCCTGTACGGCTTCTTCGATTCAGTGGATTCAGTGGTGTGTACTGTTTGAAAAAATGAACAAGACATAGGTATTGAATCGGCCTTGTTTGACCCGCATGTAAGTGGCGGAAATGTGCATGGGAAGAAGAACGAAATCGCCAACGAGAAATGAGCCGGCACACGAAAAGAACAAGATGGGAAAGCAAAGCCGGCAATGAGCATCGGAATGACAGAGGTGAGTGAGAAAAATGAGAATAGTAGGAGAAATGAAAATGCTATTCTGCACAGTGGTGGCAAAAATGAAGAGGGTTTGCTGATGACGAGACCCAACAAGAAATGAGGAGAGAACATGAGAGAAGGGAAGACTGCACGGTTGTTGTCGTAATAAAAACTATCCGTGTGACTGAGACGCAACCGCTGCAGCCACTGTCTGAGTCACAGTCAGTAGCACGCACATTTTTGAGCTTGTCGCACGCGTTGAGCACCCGCGATTGTCTTCACGCCACTAACGTCGGCGTTGGTCTCCCCAAAGTACGGCAGTCCTTTCGGTGGAGTCAAGCCGGTGACATATGTGTCTGATGCATCACAGTCAGGGAGTGGGGCATGCGACGTGCCGACAGTCGCAGCGCTGATGTTGATGTTGTTGTTGTCGTCACTCGAGCCTCCACGTGTGTGATGGTAACTCTGCGTGCGTGTGTCGGTCCATTTGCGCACGAAGCATAGCACCGTCACCACAGACCTGCGACAGAGCGGTCACGTTGTAGCATTGGCAACGCGCGTCTCGCCCATCATGGAGAATAAGATTGAGAGTGACAAGGACAAGTGGGTTCAAAACAGTTGTGCTTGAGCTTTGAACGACAGCCAAAAGAGGTGTAAAAACGACGCGAGCGGGAAACCAGACAGAGTAAGAGATGGAAGAGGTGATGAAGGTGAAAGCAAAGCTTACAGAACAGTGAGTGTGCGTGTGTTGCCGCAAAAGTGAAACGGGAGAGAAAGTATGTGAGATCTGTTGCAGCTGCAGCAGTGGCAGGGAGCATACTTGCGCACCACTTCCAAGTTGACGTTTCGAGTAGATAGGATTGAAGCTGTTTTCTGTGGGGTGTGCACCTGTTCGGGTCTTTGGGACGAAAAGAAAAGTAGAGAATAAGGGGAAAGAAAAAAACGAACACAGACAGTGGCGACATAACCGTGCTGCGTGAAG
This sequence comes from Wallacemonas sp. MBr04, assembly GCA_030849635.1. Taxonomy (NCBI): domain Eukaryota; phylum Euglenozoa; class Kinetoplastea; order Trypanosomatida; family Trypanosomatidae; genus Wallacemonas; species Wallacemonas sp. MBr04. The sequence goes on along the minus strand of JASANR010001306.1, from coordinate 11,051 downwards.
TGTGTCAGTCACGAGAATGCACAAGCCCGCTGTGCCTCAGGGTCGAAAAGGAAACGGAAAGAATCGAAAGCAACGTAAACGCTGGCAAGATAAGAAAAAACAGGAAAAGTGAGTGAAAGTGTGTAAAAGATGCTTGATGAACATGATCGATGGATGCGGCGCGTGACAGATGGGGCTGCTCGCATCATCATCGCCAGTGCATGTCAAAAAGCGAAAACAAAACAAACAAACACGTCCACAGCTTGGGTGGCGTGAAGCTTGACGATGTGGAGACAAGGCAATGTCCTCCTCACAGAAGCAACACTGAGAGAGTTGCGTATGTATGGATGACACAGTGGCCGTGGTCGCACTCGTGCAAGGTCACTCTCTTCTGTCGGGTTTCCCTTGCTCTCCCGAGTTGAGCACCTCAGCCTTGGATCCACCGCTGTGGGCCTTGGGAACTGCGAAGTTACCGTCCAAGAAAAGAAAACAAGTGTGATATAGACGGCGAGAATCGGATCAGGAAGCGTGGCCCCAGCTGTACGCTTGTTCGTTCGCTGTCCATTTCACTTCGGGTGCGACGCTATTCTTCGCAGACTGCATCAAAGCTTGGCTTGCGCTTCACAGACTGGAGACTGACCAGCTCCGCGTTGTGCCCTCCAGACTGCGAGGGGATTGTGTACGCGCGGCGGAGTTTCGCCAAGTCCAGTGTCACATCCACCTTGCACTCGTCAGGGTGGATAGTCTTTTTACTGATGAACGTGGTCATCCACTTGTCGTTCTCCAGGATGTCGAGGAGCCTTTCGAACAGCTTGGCGGTTTCGATGTCATGCACTTTGCCCGTCCCAGCGTGGATGCACAGATTCTGGTGGAGGACGTTCTTGTCCGGCAGCGTGGCACTGTACAACAGGAGTCGCTTCACAATGTCGCACAGGTACGAAACGCCAAAGAGGTGAAGATCCACTGGCAGTGGTGTGTCGGTAGCGGCACCGCGCTTGAATGCCTCCTGCATCTCCGCCCAGCGTTGTGGAAGGAGGCATAGACGGATTGCCTTGTCGAGCTGACCCTTCCTCGTCCATGTCCTTTGTCGGACACGAATTAGCATATTCATCGTCACCCAACGGTCCTGATTTGCCTCGTCGTAGTAGTCGTCCTGCTCTTGTGCAGCGTCATTGAGCGCGTCAATGTCCTTGCGAGCCTGCTCGTGCTCAGCCTCCCCATCCTTCACCATGGCAAGCATTCGGCCGATGTTGCCGCATACGGGCATCTTTTCAGGGCTCATGGGATCTTCGAAGTACGGGTCCACCACCTCTGTGTTGCGTCTCTCGACATCGTCGTACGGAGGCGGGGGAGGCCGCTTCTCGGACAGAAAGGGCTGCTCGCTGCGCGGCGGCGAATCAAAAGGAAGCTTGGTGCCTCGTGTGACAGTCTCGTTGTCCTTGGTGTGGCCCACCCGCTCTTGATACACAGCGCGCAGGGTGCGTGCTATGGGACCGTCAACGTGCACAAACGGGCAATCCATGTTTCGGCAGCCATCGGGGTTGAACACCTCGTCGTAGCAGCTGTCGCCAGGGAAATCGCGCAAGACGCAGCGGGTATCGCCGTATTTGCAAGAGCCAAACCAAACGTGGCAAGGATGTTCGGTCATCCTCAGGCGTGCCACGTACCGCCTGCGGATGTCGGCAGTTCCACTGTCAGGCATGTTGGACATGTCAATGCCACTCACGCAGATGTGGCGATACACACACGCCCCATCGTCGCTCAAGTCACACGGCATGCCAAGGACGGTGCACAAATGTGGAGGTGGCGACAGCTGCGGTGGTTGTCGCTGCTGTGCCTGCTGCGCGAGGAGGCGTTCCCTCAGATCATGCCCATCCGCGTCCACGTGAAGGAAGCCACGAGGGCACACTGCGTCCGTGCACCCACTCCCCACGGCGTAGCGAACGCACGTCGTCGCTGGGAGCTCTGTCAGGTGACAAGGGGTGTGTGGACAAGGCCCACTGGGATGGTTGAGATGGCACGGATGTGTCTTGTCGCTCCATTGATCGAGGAAATACTCGTGCAGGTCCACATTGCGGCCATTCACCTTCGCGTCGTGGGCGTTGACGCAGTTACTGCCGTACTCACACTCTCCCCTGCGCACATGCCATTCGCAGGCGTCTCTTGGAACGTTTGCAAGGGGACACTTTTGATCAGGAAAGTACTGAGCGAACGGGCATGATCCCTTGAACCAACTCAGGCACGGGTGCTTCTGCGGTGTGTCAACGGCCACGTCGGACTGGCGGAGATCACTTTTGTCCATGGGTGTGTGGAATCCAAGGGATGGTGACGAAACGGTGCGAAAGAAAGAGAGAGAAGCTCGGTGTTTAGTGCTAACGTTGAGAGCGTTACAGAAACACAATGTGCACAAGTGTGTGAGATGGAGTGAAATGGGGCAAGGGTAAGTGGTTGAAGTGGAGTCGAGTACACTGAGATTCATTGACATGGCGCGACATGAGAGTAGTGGCAACTGTCGTGCGTGCCGATTGAAAAGAACGAGTGGGGATGGCAGATCACGCCATCGCAAAATGAACGAGATTGGGGGATACACCACCTCGTCGCCTCCCAAAGTACAGTCTCGCCAACTTTCACTAGTATCGCTTCCGTGCAATCTGTTTCGTGCGGCGTTCAAACTAGAAAAAATACAAGACATATTCGGACTAGTGAGACGGCCTGGCTTCACCTGCACATCCATTGAGTGTGCTCTCCTCATCAGATCCACTCGCCTGAATGTGGAAAAACGACAAGGCCGGCAAACAGAAATGGGTGCGCACGTAGACCATGCGGCTCGAAAATGAAAAAAAGGAGGCACTGGGGAAGCACACAGAGTAAAAATGAGAGAAAGGAATGCTGGACGGTCACCACGGCACGGGTAAGAGAAGGCAGCGCGAACGAACGGTGTGGGCTAGAAAGACACGCAAGAACGGTCGCTCGTGGTCTTTGCTGCTGGTGTCCAAATCAAGGACACCGTTTGGAGGTTGGGGCACGCCTTCACGCCCGCAATCGTGATCACACCGCTCCGGCCAATGAGGAGGTCGTGCAGTGACGCGCACGGTCAGAAAGCCACGTTCTTCAGCTTGGCACATGTGCTGAGTTCTGTGATTGTGGTGACACCACTTCCTCTAGTTTGAATCTCCTCAAGGGCCGGCGCGCCAGCCAAACCAGAGAGACCGGCAAGCGATTCGCAGCCTTCGAGATTCAGCTTCTTCAGAGTTTTCACGTCGCGAGCGGCTCTCGCGCGTCAACGTTCGTCCAGCTGCAGTCAAGTTCGTCGAGTGGCAGAACCCCAATAAGCGCAGTCAGATTCTCCACTTGTGTGTACGACACATCCAGCACTCGCAGATGACGACAGCCGTGCAGTCCCGAGAGGTCGCGCAATGCATCGCACCTCGACACAGTCAGAACCTCCAGGTCGCGGAAGGGAGTCAAATCGGAGACCTGCAGGCGGCAAAGTCTCAGCTCTTGGAGATTGACAGGGAGAGGACCGAGCGACTCGAGTGGGATGGGCTCATCTTCCTCATCGCAGTCTACCACCAGTGAGGTCACATTCCACCCATCAACGCTGATCATCGAGCCCTGATACCGGTGCGCGATCAGTTTCACGGGCAGCCTATCCACACCAAAGGGTGATCTGTGCAGCCACCACGCTGCTGCATCCAGGTAGCGCTGCGCCGTTGTGCAATCGCCTTTGAGCTGTGTGATTTCGATCACAGTGATGATGTTGAGCTGACCAGTCGTCTTGCGAAGTTCAATCTCGTCACCTATGACGTGGCCTTTGCCACTGGGTGACTTGGTCTCGATCAGCAAGCGTGTCCACGGCGTGCACGCAGTCAAAGCGTGACTCGGTTTCTCGTTGAACTGGAGAAGGGCTCGGACGAGAAAGGACATAAGGGAGACGCTTGGTTATTGTGGGTGTTGTTTGTTTCGGCGAGCCAGGTGAGTTTAGAAAAGAAAGCTAGAGTGAACCGTGAGAAACGTGGACGAAGGTAGACAGAAAAAAGAAGGAAGGAAAGCGAGAATGACAGTTCCAACGAGTGGTGGTTGACTGTGACTGCAAGCGAGAGATTGAACAGCTATGGCATCGTCAGTGCAACGCAGCAGTGGGGAGGTCTCGCCCGCTGAGTGCTCTCTCGTGTGCACTTCTCCTTTGTTTATTTCAAAAGAGGAAGAAAAAGATCAGTGCCAGAGTGTGATGACTGTCATTGTCGTGGTGGAATTCGGAAGTGGGAAAAGAAAGTGAAGGAAACAGTGAGAAACAAGAAGAGAAAAAATGAAAGGAAAAGTGGGAAAAATAAGGAAAGCTTAACAAGTGGGATCATTTGATGCAAAAAGAAATAACGCTGGAAAGAACATCTCAATTGAGAAGATACGAAAAGCAATAATAAAAATGAGTGGGAGAAGGAATGGAATGACAACACCGTGCATGGCCTGAGGTTGGGAAATAGTGTGCGACAATCCTTCCCCGCTTTGTCGTCCGGTTCACTATAATAATAGAGTCAGGAAACGCTGACGTGGTGCTTCCTGTCGTGATTGTTCCCGTGCGTGCATCTCGTTCGAACCAAAAACAGAGTCAGCACAGAGAAAGAAAACGGAAAATGAGACTGAAAACGAACACAAGGTACTCTACGGACAAGCGAACATGAGGAAGGCTGATGCGTACCACAGGCGAAGGTCACCGAGAGAACTGCGCGCAGGAGGTGCCTTCCAAGTTCAACACTGTGAGTTTCGGGCATGTATCAAGCCCAGTGATCGTGGTCACAGCACTTCTCGTAGCGAGGATTTCCTCGAGGGCCGGTGCGCCAGTCAATGGGGAGAGATTGGTGAGTGAAGTGCATCTACCGAAGTCCACCCTCTTGAGCTTTGCGCACGTAGCGAGGCCAGTGATCGTCGTGATGGCGCTTCCTTCAGCGGCAATCATTTCGAGGGCCGGCGCGCCAGCCAACGGGGAGATGTCAGTGAGTGATTGGCACTTCTCACAAATCACCTTTTTGAAACTGCAGCACTTTGTGAGCGGAGCGAGTGTGGTAACAGCAGTGTGGCTCACGTCGATCTCCTCGAGAAAGCGAAGGCCAGACAACAGGGACAAGTCGCAGACCCGCGTGCATTTTCTGAAATTCAGCTTCTTCAGATTGCAGCACTTTGCGAGCGGTGATAGTGCGTCCACGGACGTCCAGCTACAGTCAAGCTCCTCCAGTGACACAACCTCAGCAAGCACACTCAAGTCCTGCACGTTTGTCCACGAGACATCCAGCACTCGCAGATGACGGCAGCCCTGCAGTCCTGAAAGGTCATGCAGATCGGAGGACCGCCTCACAGCCACAACCTCCAGGTCGCGGAAGGAAGTCAAGTCGGAGATTGGTATGTTGTAAAGTCTCAGTTCTTTGAGGTTGACCGGAAGAGGGGCGAGCGACTCGAGTGTGATGTCTACACTTTCCTTGTCCCTGTTCACCATCAATGCGGTCACGTTCCACCCATCCACGCTGACAAACGATCCCGCGTAGTTGTGCACAATCAGCTTCACAGGCAGACCCTCTACACCAAAGGGTATTCTGTGCAGCCACCAGGCGGCAGCGTCGAGGTAGCGCTGTGCCTTTGTCGTATCACCCTTGAGTTGTTCGATTTCAATACCGGTGATGATGTTCAAAAGACCAGTCGTCTTGCGGAGTGCAATTTCGTGGCCAATTACATGGCCCCTGGAACTGAGCTTCACGATGGCGTAATCGACGATGAATGCGTCGCCATGGGATTCCGTTTCGGTCAGCCAGCGCGTCCACGGCGTGCACACGATCAAGGTGTGACTCGGTTTCTTGCTGTACTGGAGAAGAAAGCGGACGGACATGGGTGACCAAAGGGGCAGGGAAGATGGGTAGCTGTAGTTGATGGTGTTGCTGTCGAGTGCGGAGAGCAGAAGATGCAAGGCTGAAGCAAACTGCAAAAGAAAGATCAAGTCAGACAGAGGGAATGATGCAGAGAGAAGGGGGAGAGAGACAATAGCGTGGTGTTGGTGCAGACGCACACATGGGAGAGGAGTGCAGAGAAACGGACGCCAACCGTTGGGACACTCGCCACCAGGCATCGAGGGAGGCACAAAGCACGCGATCACGATGGAGTGGAGATCCTGTCGTGGGAGTGTGCATGTGCACACAGTCTAGTGACAAAGACGAGGGAACGCACCATCTCTCGAAAACACTGCTCGGAAGCGGTTTCCTCCTGTCTGGCTTGTTGTATTTTGGATTCAGTGGATTCATTGTTGTTTGCACCGTTCACGAAAAAAAAAACGCACAGCAAGGCTAGCAGACCATGCTGGCCTCACGTTCGTGCCAGTTGAGTATTGTCTAGATGCATTGGCACGAACGATGAGGCGTGAGTTCGGCGACAGCACAGAAGACAAAAAAACAAAAGAGTGGGGAAAGACACTTGAAATAATTGCTGGTGGTGGTTTGGCAGCGCCGCATTGGGACCGCACGCACGCAGCACCGCCAAGGCCTTTACGTGGCAAAGTCAACCGGTACGCGCTAGAATGGAAAAACAGGAAGAGAGAGGGAGAAACGAAAGTCAAAAACAAAGGAAAGGGGGGAGTCCATCGCACGCGGAGAAAGCCCAGCATCGGTGGCGCGAAGTGAAAAGCAAAAAGAGGACGGAGGCGCAGGGGCGGGAGCGCAGCAGCCAGCAACAGCAACCGCAGCCGCTGTCAGAGGGAAGTGGAACAGAGACTTGATCGCGCGTGTCACACGCCACACAAGCGGTGCTGTTGCCGACACCTCACCGGCTGCTTGCTGCCGCTCACCACCAATGAGAACTGAGAACGAGGAGGCTCAGGTGGCGAGTGCAGAAACAAAAATTGGAAATGGAGGGAAGCGACAGTCCCAGCTGGGCTGCTCTACACGCTGTTGAGTTCGTCGAAGTGGAGCATTGTGTAGATGCGCTTAGACGAAACGCGAGGCGTGAGTTTGGCGACAGCGCGGCCCAAGCACTGGGCACAGGAAAAGGGAAAAACAAACAGGCGAGAGCGAGCGGACAGCGTGACGTTCAGGCGATGAAAACAGAAAGCAAGGGAAGAACGGGACTGGAGACCGTGCTTGTTCAGAAAACGTGGAAAAGCCTTGATCTGCATCGAGTAAAAAATATGTATATATAAGAGATACGACGCCCGACAGACGGAAGTGGCCCAAAGCTGCGGTGTTTGAACGACGCACGAAGCGCCTTTGCGGACACCATTTCGTCAAGCGAATACCTAGCGCAGACCTGGCAGCAGCTGGCCCCAAAAAAAGAGAAAATAGGGAGAACGATAACGTCAGTCGGGCGCGAGATGCCCGCAAGGTACTCGGTTATGCGTTACAGGATCATGGCCGCCGCAACAGCGGCGATGGCCGTCATGCTCGCGACAAGAGACGCCACACCAGACGCAGTGCTCTTGCAACGGTCGTGGTTGCCACACTTGTTCTTCGTCGCGCAGTCAGAGGCGAGTACAGCGGCCGGCAGGTACTTGGCAGCTTCACTGAGGGCAGCGTTGTTCGCCCAATTCGCCGGTACGCAGCCGCAGAAGCCGTTGTCGTAGAGCTTGATTGACTCGAGAGAGGTCATGGTGGACCATGAGTCACTCAGCGAGCCACCCATTGTGTTGTTGCTCAGCGTAACTTTGCGGAGACTAGGCATGTTCCAGTTGGGCAGGCTGCCACACAGGCGCGCGACGTTAAGGAAGAGGCGCTCCAGCTTCAGGCTCTCCCAGGCCTGCGGCAATGTGCCTTCCACTGACGTGTGCGAGAGGTCGATGGCCGTCAGGTTGACCAAGTACTCCCAGTGCAAGTCGAGGTTGCCGGTGATTTTCTTATTGTTGCCAAGCCAGAGGCCAGTGATTCGAATGTTGTTGTCTCTGTTGCGGTACTTTTCATTCAGCGCGGGCAGCTTACCAGCAAGGTGTTGATTAATGAGGTTCAGTGACACCGCGTCGTTGTCATCACACCCGACACCGTACCAGCTGCAGTAGTCACTGCTCGTGTCGGCCCAGCGAGTCTTCAGATAGTCGAAGTTGTTGCGGAACTGAAGTAGGAAGTCGCGCGTCGGTTCGTTGGCAAGCACCGGGGACGTCGCGAGCGCGAGCACAACAAGCACAGCTGCCAGCAACAAGCACAGCAGGTTGTTCGTGTGCAGGTGAGACATGGCAACGTACTTGTGGTCCGAGAGGAGAGAATGGGAGTGGAAGTAGATGGGGGGTGAGTGAGAGGGCTAAGTGTGTGAACGAGGCGAGAAAAGTGAGGTCTGCAGGACAAAGGATGAGGGTGTGAGGGTGGAGAAAACAGCTTTGAACGAGGAGACGGCCGCCTTCAAACACATCCGTGACGTCACGCACGGCATGCGTTCAACAGAGTTTCTTTTTGTTTGTTTGGTGTCGTCTAGTCCCACGAGGGTTAACGACACGCAAAGCGTGGGTGGACGGCTCCAAGCGTGGGACATCTTTTTCCTCCACTTGTTTACAGCATCGTAGCTGTTGTGTGGTATTTTGTAACAATTGTGCGCCACTGGCGCTCGTCGATCAGTAAACGTGATGCCAGTGTTTGATACTGTTCTACCAAGCGTCCTGTTGTTTGTGTGTGTTACAGTATTATCATTTGTTTCAGTGGTTTCAGATATCGCATCAGAGTCAAAATCCCAAAACACGACTATTTGTGTCGCCTGTTTTTGTAGCCATCACTTGCGTCAGTGGTGAGGTGTGGTTGAGAAAATGTTAGAATTTGCGAGTTGAAGCCCCATCCGATGAGCTGTACAAGCGGATGGGTGTAAAGAACAAATCCAAGTTTCGTTTTTCAGAAAGAAAAAGTTTGGAGCTGTTCCAATCTCGTAGGGCACGCTGCTAACCGTAGCAGTTTACCATTAGAATTGGATTGGCTCAAAGGAGTATATATCAGCTTTTTCTTTGCGCGTCACACATACATACAACTAGGAGAAAAGTTCTTTGTGCAGTGTATTCAGCGCATGAAATGGTATGTCAAAAAATGAAAAATAAAGAAGAAACGCTGGTCTCCGATCTCTCTTGAGTGTCAGCGGGTTGTCACCGTGCTCAGCCTTGCAAATTTGTGGCACTCAGAGGCTGAGCTCAACGCGCATCTTCTGGTCCGCGCACCCCATGCGAACGCCACAGCGAAGCGGCTGCTTCATGAACGAGTCGTCCTCGGTGGACAGGTTGGTCTGGAGCACAGCCTTGTCGTTCACGAGGACAGTCATATCGGCGCCATCCACACGAAGGCAGATCTCATCGCCGTTCTTCAGCGCAGGGCAGGCCGCGACAATCTTCTCTGCCGGCACGGCTGCCTTGACGAGGTCGCTCACCTTGCCCAGCAGCACCGTTGTGTGCTTGGCGAAGGCACCCAAGCCGTCCTTGTAGCTGGCAGGTGCCACGCCCACCTCGAGGTAGCTGTTCTTGGCGTCCTCGACACTCAAACGCATCTCGTTGTGGCCCGCGCCAAAGAGTGGAATAAAGGTGTTGCGGTCGTGGTCGTGCTTGGAGGCGTTTTCATTCCAGTAGCAGGCGTCACAAAGCGCAAACTCGTCAGGGGAGCCGCACTTGGAGCACAGCCACAACGTGCCGCGGAGAGGCGCCTCGGAGGTCGCCGTGCGCTCGCACCCGCTGCAGCCCTGAGGGTACGAGTCCCACGCACACGGCGTGATTGCGAACGCCTCGGAGCTGAAGCAGAGCGCGTCTGCGAAGAGTGCCTTTGCCACACGACTGTCTTCTGTCGGCTCCACGTGTGCCGCATCACCAAGGTGGTTTTGGTAGTGATTGTGATTCATACGGGTGCGTGAGATGATACACAGTTGTTGAGGTGTGGAGAGCCAAAACAGAAAAAACGAGGTGGAATTGGAGGAAAGTGAGAGAAAACGAGAAAGACAGTGAGCATGAAGTACCAGAACTCTGTCGGCATTTTTGGATCCGCTGAGGAAAAGAAACCTCACAGAGGGTATAAAAGGCTGAAGAGAGAGAGAGAGCAGTGACACTTTGGGAAACACTCTCGTGTGGGTGCCTGTTCTGAAATGCATCGGCGATGGCGGGCAGCTAATCGATGATGACGCGGGAGTACTGGCAGAAACTTGCCAAAATGAAGTTGAGTGGGGGAAAAGAAAAATGAGGCGAGAGAGAAAAAAAAACAGAAGAAGATGAATAGGGAAAATGGGAGAACAAGAGGTAGTCGCGTCGTTGTCAGCTTCCCTCACTTGTATTGTGTGTGTGTGTGTGTGTGTGTGTGTGTGTGTTACACGGTGCGAGGACGCTTGGTGACCCAGGAAGGGTCTGGTTTCGCGGTGGGTGCGCAGCGAGCCTGGTTAAAGTACACGTTTCGCAGCTTTGCGCACGTGAGAAGCGGCTCCAGGGACTCCACGTAGGCGTGAGAGACATCAATCGTCTCGAGGGCCGGTGCGTCGGTTAGGTCGTTGAGGTTACGCACGCCGTCGCAGCCGCGGAGCACCAGTGTCTTCAGCCGTGGGCATGCCTTCAAGCCCTTGAGGTCGTTCACTGCGCTGCCGCAAGCGTTCAGCTTCACCAGCTCGCGTGCCCCGGCGAGAGGTGCGCACTCGTAGACTCTCTTGGTGAGGGAAATGTCCAGCTCAGTGAGACGTGGCACCTTGCCCACGCCTTCCAGAGACCGCAGGCCGCTCTCACGGGCGACGATGAACTGCAGGGAAAGGGCCCCTTCAACGTCAGTGAAGGACGTCAACGCCTTGCAATACGACACGTCAAGACGCGCAAGCAGCCGGCACTTGCCCATTGGTGCGACGCTCGTGACGCCAGATCCAGACAGGTCCAGCGATTCGAGGGCCGGTGCACCACCAAGACCAGCGACGCTGGTGAGATGCGCGCACCCCGAGAGGCACACCTCGCGGAGCTTGGCGCACTTGGCGAGACCATCCAGCTTCTGCACGGTGCTGCCCATGGCGTTGATGCTCGTCAGCGACGGCGCCCCCGCGAGACCAGAGAGGTCCGTCAGCTCCTCACAGTCCGTCACTGCCACCTCGCGCAGCTTGGCGCACAGCGCGAGTCC
>JASANR010001305.1:0-11922 GCA_030849635.1 Wallacemonas sp. MBr04 | reverse complement strand
AGTTTGCGATCGCAGAAGCTGAACAGGTCCTCGAGAGAGGGCCCGAGGAGGTCAATGACCATGACGTTGAACTCACCTTCGACACCATAATACATAACCGTCGGAATGCCAACTGCAGGACCGGTGCTGTTGAGAATGCGGTAGAAGCGCGCCTCGTAGGCAAGCTGTGGGTGGCGAGCTCGAACTTGCTCAAGCTTGATGGCGACAGCCTCGCCTGTTTGGATGTTGGTGCCGCGGAAGATCTCACCGAAGGAGCCGGAGCCGATCTTCTGGCCGATCCGAAATCGGTTGCCGACTCGAAGCTCAACGCTCATGTTTTTTTTTTGGTTTCGATATCCTTTTGACGAAGAAAAAAAAAGTAAAGCGAAACAGCTGAGAGAGACACTTCACGCAACCGCAAAGACGAAATCGACACGATACGGTACACTTGTACGCGAGGGCGCGAGTCGCAATTTGAACAGCAGCACGGGTGGTATGCAAGAAGGAAGAAAAGAAAAGAAGATGATGATAAGAAATACAGTAAAGGAGTCAACAACTGTACAGCCAAAAATGAAGCACGCGGTTGATTGAGGTAACGAAGTGTACAATGTTGATAATGATGGCGATGTGATTCGAACAACAACAACAAAAAAGGAAATGTGTGAGAGCTGGAGAAGTGCCTACGCAGAGAGATCTACCCACTTACGACTTCACGAGACAAAGGAATAACAAATGTTCGAGCTTGCTCAGTTGCCTCCTTTTCCTTCACGCTTCAGTTTTGTTGCTGTGTTGACGTACAAGGCGGGGAAGAGAGAGAGAGAGTTTGACGAGAATACGAGGAAAGAGTACGGGGGTGATGATGGCAGTGGCGCTGACTCTTGGAAAAAAAAAACAAACATCGGAAATTCTCTGGAACGTCAAGGCAAGACACACCACACACATGCTAACGATGCGTCGCCCCGTTATGACTGTGCAACTCGATACAACACAAACACATATTTGGACCTGCAAATAGATTTTTCGTTGCATGTTTGCAACTTTTTGCTTGCTTTCGTTCGTGCTCTTCCACGTGGACTTACCCCAGACAGACTGGGATGCACTCGCAAAGCGGGAAGGCGCGCACTGAACGCCATTCTCTCACTTTTGATTTTTGGTTTCGCAATTTTGAAAAGTTTCTGTTTTTTTTTTTGCGTCCGCCTCTTTATCCGAAATGTGTACTTTGATTCAGATGATGACAATGACTGAGACCAGATCTTCACACTTCATGTTGGAGAAACATCGAAGAGAGTGACAGAAGGAAAGACAAAGGAAAAAACGCTCAACGAACTGGAACACACACATGACTGGCTTTTTTGTCTGTTTTTGCTCTTCTTGCACTGCTTGGCTTTCATTCACACATCTTTGCATGACGCAATAATAATAATAATAGCTCGGGCTACCAAAACAAGGAAGACCGGCAGCAGGTGTGGGTGTGGGTGGGGGTGAGTACGAAAGCCAACCACTCCTTGCGCGCTGCCTTAGGACGGACCCGTGCCTCCATCGCCCCCACCAAGGCGTCGGCCACCCTCATTGCCACTGTACCGCTGCGACTTGCCGGGCCGCTGGCCATCGCCTCCACCAGCGGAAGAGGATGGATCTTGCTCACCTTCTTCTTCTGGCGATGACTGCTGCTGCTGCTGGCGCATCTGCTGAGCGAACCTCTGAAGAATCGCTTGCATGCCTTGTGGCGTCGTCGAGGACGTGTCAGGCTCGGAGGGATTGGCACTCTCCATGCGCGCACGCTGCGCGGCCTGATCGTTCTCCTCCTTCTCCTGCGCGTCGAGCATCTCGCGCATCGAGTGGAAGGTGCGCTGAGGCGGCTGCTGTTGTGCGGGCGGGGCCTGAGTCTTCAGAGTGTTCGTATCACTGTTGTTGTTGTTGTTGCTGCCACGACCTCCCAAGAAGTTTCGGAGGCGGCCAAACGCATTCGCCGACTCACCCTGTGGCGCCTGCGCACCGGCGGGCGGGGCATCGTCCTCCAACGCCACCCGCACCGCGCGGGATGTCTTGAGACCCACCTCCGACAGCGTCTGCGGCTCGTCCTCGCCCACGCTGAAGTGCTGCAGCGGGTAGGCCTGCACAAAGTGGAAGCGCGAGTGGCCCAGACGCGCCTCAACGCCAGGGCGGACGTCCTTGGCAAGCGTGGCGACGGCCGGGTCCAGCCCCGAGAAGGTCAGCGTCTCGCCAGTGGGGAGCGCACAGCGAAGGGTGATCCCCGACGCGGACGTCGATGTCGTTGTGGGTGTGGGCGTCGACAACGCTGCTGCTGCTGCTGCTGTTGTTGGTTGTGTTGCAGCTGTGGCTTCAGAGCGCGGGACCCGACGGCAGACGTCGCCGTCGCACTCAATCACATCATCACCAGCAGCACCACCAGGGGCACGGGCTGCTGAAGGGGCAGTCATCGAGCCGCGGCTCGGCGTGGTCGTCATTGGCGGAGCCGGAGACGACAGCGCCGCGTATTCATCCGTGAAGATCACCTGGATGCGCGAATCGTTGGGCAAGTTGACGAGGTGGATTTTCTGTGCTTCCTCAGCGGTCGGCACCAGACGGCCACTCGTGTCGCCACTGCCACTACCAGTACTACTACTGGCCGTCTCTGCACTGTTCGCTGGCGGCAGGATGCGCAGCTGAAAGGTCCGTGCGGGAAGCGTAATGCTCCGCGTCGACGCGTACGCGAACCAGCGCGCGACTTCATCACCGAGGGCAACACGGTCGATGCTTGCGGCGCGGTCACCACCGAACTTTTCCCACTGATCGAGTTCTTCACACTGCTCGAGCTCCTTCTGGAGGCGCTGCAGTGTGAAGGTCACGTCCTGCCAGATGGTCTTGAGCGTCATCGACGGTGTCGTCACAAACACGGTTTTGGCGCGTTGAAACGGGAGACCCACCATGTGGATCACCTGGAGTTCACGCTGACGGACGGCAGCTGTCTGGGCGAGGTTCGCACGGTCACCGGAGGCCGACGGTGCCGCAGCCGATGTCGACGAGGACGGCGACGACGCGGCAGCCGTTGTCGACCGGGTCGTGGTGGTTGGCTGTTGCTGCATGTTGGAGAGAGCGGTCAGAAGCGACTGCTTCCAGGTGAACGCGTAGCCCTGACCACCGGACGGCCCCACACCCTGTGACGCCATGCGGGTCGGATCGCCGCGCGACAGCATCTGCTGCTGCTGCCGGGCCATCAGCACGGGGTCCATCGGAAAGCTGAGCGCGAGGCGCACGTAATCGGTGAGCAGCCGCGGCGTCAGCTGCCGCTGAAACAGGACCAGGGGTGGCATGCTGTTGAGTTGACGATCACCACCACCTGGTGCTGTTGTCGATGTTGTGGTGATACGCGTCGCACTGTTCGGTGTGAAGAGGTACGCGCGCGGCAACGGTGGTGGCGACGCCGGCCCCGTTGGCAGCCCCGCCATGGCCTGCGCGAACTGCACAAAGTCAGCCTCCCCTTCCGTCAAGCGGAGGAAGACTGCCGCGTCGGACAGCCCTGAGAACTGCACCGTTGCCTCGAGCGCGAGACGCTGGGCTGTCCCACCCGACACGGCGCCGAGTGGAAACGCGGGATTGATGTGATAGGACGTCGACTCGGTACCGCTGCTGCTGCTGCTGCCAGCCGCGGCCAGACGAAAGAACGCCGGAGCCGCCTTCAGCAGCGGCTCTGGCGCATCACCATCAGCACTTGCGGACGAGGTGATGTGATAGTGCTTTGCCACGTACGCGGACGGCAAAAACCGCAAGTCATCCGCGGTGGTGCTGTTGGCTGTGGCTGACGATGACGCGGGGAGATCAACGTCTGGCTTGGCGTGAAGCAGAACGATGAGAGGACAGCCTCGACGCAGGCTCTCTGCCATGGCGTCCTGGATGCCGCTGTAATAAAAGACAGCCATGAGCGCCAAACGTGATATGACAAGCTGGATTGGAGGAAATGGAGAGAGAGAGAGGGAGGTATGAATGAAAAATGAGGAGAAACGCTGCACCGAGGAAGTCAAAACAGAAAACCAACAAAATAAAAGTGCGCTAAATCTGGCAATTGATGCTTTTTTTCTTTTCTTTGTGTACCGACAGTGAGGTTGAAACACAGGAGAGCGATGATGAAAAGTGGCGAGAAGATTACGACGGGAAGAGAAAGGTGTGGCTAGGTGGTGATTGAGGAAAACAAAACCAGCACCAAGTGGGGACACTGCCAGGTCTAAACGTACCACAGTGGGCAGGACAGCGAGAGGTCATGTGCTGCGATGGCAGTCACCACTCGTAGCAAAAGAGGGAGGGAGGAGAGACGCTGTCTACCACTGCCTCGTTGATTAATGCAAAAGACTCTTGCTTTCACTTGACTCTTCTTGGACTCTACCTCCAAATGTGCATTTAAAAAAACTTTCCGCTCTTTTTTGTTTGTTTGTTTCGTGTCACTTCTGTTGTCGTTGTTGTGTGACAGAGAAATCTCACACAGGCGATCTGATTCACAGAGAAAGCGACGGCCACTTCAAAAAAAAAACAAAACAGAGAAAAGGAGAGGAGGAGGAGAAACGGGAAAAAACAATAAACAGAAGATGGGGGTGGGGTACTCAAGTCCAAGGACCGAGTGGGTTTGAGAGAAGGGCGTGTTGAAGAACAAACGAAAAGAGAGAGAAGAAAAAGAGAGAAACGAAGGATTGAATAAAGGGAAAAGGAAACGTTTTCTTTTGTTGTGGTAATCCACAGTTCTGTCCATATACGCATCCATGCACGCTGCTATGGCCGTGCTAGGCACGATATGCTGTTCCTCAAATCACGTCACGGAGAGAGGGCACGGATAAGAGAGACAAAACTGCTTCGATATCCCGAGAACAAGATGTAAATGAAACGAGAAACGAAGAAAACAACGGGGGGGGGGGAGAGAAATCCACGCACAAAGATACACACACACACACACACACACAAACACAAACACAAACACAAACACACGCGTTCTGCGCAGACACCACGTGAACAAGCGGATCATCCACAGCGCGAAAGGAAAAGAAAAAGGAAAGCGAAGCCGAACAACAAGAAAATCCGTTCATCAAGACACACAAACACTGTCAAGACAGAAAAAAAAAGTGACCATGCGAGGATTGAAGAAAGGGAGAGAGAGAAAGGAGGATAGCGTCGAGGCGTTCACGTGCTTGCGGCGAGAAGGAGCGCTATTTTTTGGTTGCTGATTTGTCCCGTTTTTTTTTTTGAGTGCGCACCTCCTGCTCTTCTCTCATTGTCTCTCTTTCTCTCTTTCTCCCCAATCATCCACTCGCGTGCTCCAAAAATCCCGTTGCGTGCCTAAACTCTTCTTTTGGGAGTGCGTGTACTCGTCTTTTCTTCCTTTCGGTTCATCTGTGTGTGTGTGTGTGTGTGTGTGGGTGTGTGTGTGTGTGTGTGTGCTGACGCTAGTTCTTACACTTTTGTTTGTGTGCGTATGGAGTGAGTGGGTGGAGTGCTCAGCCTCTTCCGTTTGTGTGTTCTGCGATCAGAGCTTGTGCGCGGTCGTGCCCACCACGAACACGTTCGTCTGGCTGTAGTGGTACGGCTTGCCCTTGCGCGCGATGGCGGTGTAGAACTCCTTGTGGTTCGATCCATCCGGCATGAACTGTGGCTCCATCGCGATCGACTCGTGCCGGGCGAAGCGCTCGCCAGCGGCACCGGAGATATCCTTCTTGAGATTATTCGCCGTGTAGACCCACAAGCACGGGAAGGTCGAGTAGACGTTCATCGTGATGTTCGTGGATGGGCTCGTCAGCTGCGCGTTGAAGAGCTCCTTCTTCATGTCCGGCTTCCAGCCGTCGATCTCGTACGGGTGGTCGTACCCGCGCGGCTCGCGGTTCATGGCCTCGTCATCGATGCCGTCTCCGATGCGGCGGCCGCGGTGGAAGTCAAGGACGGGTGGCGGGCGCACCAGACGACCACTGGGGATCGCCTGGTTGTCTGTCTCCACCATGCGCAGCGCACGCGGCATGCGAACGTAGTGGTTGCGCACAGACTCGGGCCGCGCGGTCCAGACACTGTCCTTCTTGTTGTCGGGGCTGTGGTCGTGATCGGGGAGGCCGTTGAGGTTCCAGTAGGCGTGGTTGAACATGTTCATGATGGTCGCGTCCAAAGGGCTGCAGTCGGGCACGTTCGCCCTGAAGTCGATCTTGAGAGACCCGGGCGCGGTGCGGGGAATCGCGTACGTGACGACGCAGTCCACGTCCGCAGGGAAGCCGTTCTCGCCATTCGGGCTGCGACGTGTCAGGCGCACGCCAACACCCCTGTGATTGTCGAGGATCTCGTACTGCCAGATCTTCTTGTCGAACGCATCACCACCGCCGTGGATGGTGTGCTCGCCGGCGTTCTTTGGGGTGTGGTACGTCTTGCCATCGAGCGTGAAGGTGCCGTTGCTGATGCGACCAGCGAAGCGGCCCACGGTGGCACCGAAGTAGGCCGCCTTATCGGCGAAGGCCTCCTCGTAGTTGGGATAGTGAACCACGACCTGCACCCACTTCTTCTGCTCGGGCTGGTAAACGTGCACCTCGTACAGGGTCGCACCGAGGGTACTGACGCTGACTCGGAGAACGGGCGTGTTGAAGGAGATGATGTGCGCCGGGCCGAACGGGCGAACGCTGGTGGAGAACGACATGCTTGATGGGAGTTGAATAAAAAGTTCTTTTTGTTTGAGTTTGATTTTTTGATTTGTTTTTGATTTGGGTTCGTTAGAGAGTTGCGATTCAGGCTGTTCAACAACAACGACAACAATAGTGACAACAGCCAGTTATGTAAACAGAGATAAGAGGTGAAAGTGTGTGAAGGAGTGTGTGTGTGTGTCAGAGAAGATGAGATGCTGCTGAGCTTGTTTCGTTCACTTCTTGGGGACGTGCAGCACGAGTCTCAATGCCATGGAACGACAACAACAACAAGTTTGCTTTCAATTTTCCTGTCCAGACATACCGGGTTGCGCTGATGAGACAGCAAACAGCGAGCGCCATTTTGCTGCCATTTCTCTGCTTTTGTTTCCTTCTGTTCTGACTATCTTTTTTTTTTTTGGTAGTTCTCATGGGGCTTCCTCTACACCCGCAACTGTTACACGACAAGAAAAAAATGTTCTCGAAGCGCAACAGAAACAGACAAACACACCCCTCAATCCGAATAAAAAAAAAGGAGAAAACAAGAGGAAAGAAGAATAAAGAAACGGTTTCATTCAACACAGAGTGAAACGAAACAAATTTTTTTTGGGAGGAAACGTAAAAAGGAAAAAAAAGAGAAAGGAAAGAAGAGTGAAATCGAGAAAAAATGCGTTTTCTTTTGTTGTTGTGTGCGAGAGAGGGTACTCTTGGCGCCGGTGAGGAAGTCGGGGTTGTCTCTTTTGGTTTCGTGCCTCAACACAGATTGTGAGAAACACAACAAAAGTCACACCACGGCACAAGGAGATCCACAAATACACACAAGGGGACTACCTCTCACAAGCACGATGAAGGGTTGGAACATAATAAATGTGTGAGGAGGAGGAGGAGAGAGAAAAAAAACAAGAAAGAGGATAAAAAACAGCGCTGAACGGACAAAAATACACATTAAGAAAAAAAAACACGATGCTCAAAGCACAAATCCAAAGTGAAGACAGAACAACGACCGGGAATACGCCACGCTAGTGGAAAGCCTCTCTTTACCTCAACGTATGCCGCGTGACTCACGGTTTCAAGAGACCAGCGTACGTTGAATGGTCGTCTTTGTTTTGTGCCTTCACGTTTTTTTTTCGTTTTCGTTTTTTTGTTTGTTTGTGTGAGTGCGTCTGAACCACTTTCACAGCTTGTTCGGCGCCTCCGCAACTGTGAAGACGTGTGTCTGGCTGTAGTGGTACGGCTTGCCCTTGCGCGCGACGGCGGTGTAGAACTCCTTGTGGTTCGCGCAGTCCGGCGGGAACTGTGGCTCCATACCGAATGACCCGTGGCGGGCGAAGCGCTCCCCCGCGGCACCGGAGATTTCCTTCTTGAGATTATTCGCCGTGTACACCCAGACACACGGGAAGTTCGAGAAGACGTTCATCGTGATGTTCGTGGACGGGCTCATGATCTCCGCGTTGAAGAGCTGTGCCCGCATGCCTGGGCGCCAGCCGGCGATGGCGTACGGGTGGTCGTAGCCGCGCGGGTCGCGGTCGGTCACGACGTCCTCGATGTCGTCCCCCACGCGACGGCGCTGGCGAAAGTCAAGCGGAGGCGGCGGCACGATGAGGCGGCCCGTGGGAATGGCCTGGCGATCACCCTCGATGAGGAGCGAGTCAGCTGGGAGGCGCAGGAGATGGTTGTACACCGGCTCCGGCCGCTCCGTCCAGACGCTGTCCTTTTTGTTGTCGGGGCTGTGGTCGTGATTGGGCAGGCCGTTGAGGTTCCAGTACGCGTGGTTGAAGATATTCACAATGGTGGCGTCAGCGGGACTGCAGTCGGGCACGCTGGCCTTGAAATCGATCCTGAGAGACCCGGGCGCGGTGCACGGCACGCTGTACGTGACGACGCAGTCCAAGTCCGCAGGAAAGCCGTTCTCACCATCGGGACTGCGGCGTGTCAGGCGCACGCCAACGACCTGATCCTTGTCGAGGATCTCGTACTGCCAGATCTGCTTGTCGAACGCATTCACACCGCCGTGCACGGAGTGGTCTCCCTTCTTGGGCACGTGGTACGTCTTGCCATCGAGCGTGAAGGTGCCGTGGCGAATGCGACCAGCGAAGCGGCCCACGGTGGCACCAGCGTACGACGCGGTGTCTTCCACAGCTTCCTCATAGTTGGGATAGTGAACCACGACCTGCACCCACTTCTTCAGCGCGGGTTGGTAGACGTGCACCTCGTACAGGGTCGCGCCGAGAGTGCTGACGCTGACCCGGAGGACGGGCGTGTTGAAGGAGATGATGTGCGCTGGGCCGAACGGGCGAACGCTGGTGGAGAACGACATGCTTGATGGGAGTTCAATAAAAAGTTCTTTTTGTTTGAGTTTGATTTTTTGATTTGTTTTTGATTTGGATTCGTTAGAGAGTTGCGATTCAGCCTTGCAGAGACACGGTGGCAGGTAAACATGCGGAGAGAGAGAACGTGGAGAAAAGGACAAGGAATTTTTTTTGCTGAAGGGTGTGATAGTGACAGAGTACGCACACGCACAGAGCGAAGACTGTCGCTGGTAAGGCAAGACAGACAGAGAATGATACTTGTAAAAAGCACGCACAGTGACTCTGCTTTCAAGGTCCCCCCTCTGAACAGAAAAACCCGACGCAGAATTCACTGCAGACTAGCGGGGGTAGCGACGCCATCCAGAAGCACGCAAATGCTGCCGTTGGAAACGCCGGTGAACGCGGTACGGACGGATGCACTTCTCTCCTTTCCTTACATTGTCAACCCCCACTCGCGGCTGCTTGTGTAGCGTCACTTTTCATTTCCTACTATTGTTTTTCTTTTTTCTTCCTTTTGCTGCACCATGAAGGATGCGGAGGAAGACGTGCGCGTGTCAATAAACTCAAAAACTTATGATTTGCCTGAAAAACAAAAGAGAGAAAGAGGAAAAAACATAAAAACACACGAACAGAAAAAAAAGAAGTAAACAATGTGCGAGTACAACAGAAATGCAAAGGAAAAAAAAGAAAAAGAACAGAAGTAAAGGTGCTTTTTAAGGATAATTAGGAGAGTAAAGGAAAAAACTAAACAAAACAAAAATGCGCGAACTGAGGACAAGAGCTCATCACTGAAAATTTCGACCACAACGTTTCTTTCTTTGATCGTGCCGTGATGATCCAGTTCAGTGTGACAGAAAAAGAGAAAGAAGGAAAGAAGGAAAGAGAGAGCCTTGACTGGCTTTCTCTCTATCAGACTCTTCAACGCCTTCTCAGTGAACTGAGTGCCAGCTTGCATTTTTAATTTTTAATTTTATCCTGCTCTCGTGTGTTCACTCAACGCGTGGAAAGAACGGCGCTGTTTCGCCGAGTTCCGATTGTTGGTCTCGTGTTTGCCTGTTCAGCAGACTGCAGTGCGCACTCGGTTGAGGACAAAACGCTAGGAGCGAGAGAGAGATTGAGGAAGAGAAGGAACAGGAGGTGCACTCCAAGCTTTCCTCTCTATCAATTAAAAAAATCTCCTTCGTTTGTAACTGTCTTTGAATGGCTTGTCGACATGCTGATTTCACATTTTTTGGGGCTGTTTACAGCTTTTTTAAAATTTAAGTTTTCTCTTTTTTTCCGATGACAAGAGTCACCGGCTTTTGTGGTCATGGCAGATCCACATGACTCATCTCAGAACAGCTGAGAAGAGTCCAATGAAAGAAACGAATGTTAACAGAGAGAGAGAGAGAGAAGTAAAAAAACGTGGGAGATGAAACAACAAAAACAACATCAACAAATGATGGTGATTGGTGATGCTTTACAACAGTTTTTGCCTTTGAGAGGAAGGAGTGGCCCTACAACAAAGGAGTTTTTCTTTCTTTCGAAGCGAAAAGGTCAAACGAAGAACAAAACGAAAAACTAAAAGAAGGTGGAAAAGTAAAAAAGTCACTGTGTCAATTAGTTGGATATATTGGTGGTTGTGGTGGTGAGGGAGGGGGGGGAAAGGGGAAAAGGAGAAGAAGAAAACAACAGAAAAAAGTGTGGNTTTTTTTTTTGCAATTTGCTTGGTTCGCTTAGTTGGGTGTGAGTTTCGACGCTCTTTTGTGGGTGGAGTAGTTAAGAGTGAGAAGAAGCTGCTAGGGACGAGAAAGAAAAGACTCGCAGTACGAGGAAGTGGAGAGACGGTGTGTTGTAGCTTTGGTAGGGGGACAGAAGACAAATGTAAATGTTTGGCTGTAGATGCGCAGATCAAGTGTACGTGTGTGTATGTGTATGTGTATGTGTATGTGTGTGAGAGAGAGAGAAAGCAAACGGTCAAAAAAAGAACAAAACGGAAAAAAACAAGTACAACAAGGTGGAAAAATAAAAAAGTCGCTTAGTTAATTAATTGGATATTGGTGGTGGTTATGGAAGTGAGGAAAAAAGGGGAAGAAAGAAAACAACAGAAAAAAGTGTGGCGAAGATCGCAGAACAGAACGGAGTCTGAGCGATCACCGCGACACAAAACTGTCAACGACCGGCAAAACGAAACAGGACAAGAAGAGTTTCGTGAACCAGTGAGGGAGAGAA
Organism: Wallacemonas sp. MBr04; assembly: GCA_030849635.1. Taxonomy (NCBI): domain Eukaryota; phylum Euglenozoa; class Kinetoplastea; order Trypanosomatida; family Trypanosomatidae; genus Wallacemonas; species Wallacemonas sp. MBr04. The sequence goes on along the minus strand of JASANR010001305.1, from coordinate 785 downwards.
AGCAAGATATGTGACAGACGAGCAATCCGTTCTATCAACCCGGAACAACAAGAGTAAACAACAACAAGATATGAAGACGTGTCAGACACGGGAGTGTGCAGAGACTGTGAGAGAAGAAGGAAGAAAGAGAACTCCCTTCCCCATTCACTTCATGCACGCACACACCGCGCTGTTTTCGTGCTTTCGCTTTCCCTGACACCTCCACTTTTTGCTTCTCTCCTTTGTTGCGTATTCTTATTTATTGACTTCCTAGCTCGCTACGTCAGCCATTGAGCGAATGAATATCCATCTTCACCTGACTTTTTTCTCCACGTTCTTCATTCCTTTCTTTTCTCTTTTCGCCATGCGGTATTGTTGTGACTAGTTTTTTTTTCGTGTTTTACTTTTCGGTTTCACTTGATAGCTTCGGGTGGACGCACGCCATGTCCGCACCACGCGCAGGAGAGAGAGAAAAGAGAACAAAAGAAGCCACAAAAGGTGACGACAGCACCTTCAACGCTGTTTCTCTTTCTTTCTATCTGGGTTACTCGCGAACGGGTTCTCCAGACGCGGCGGCACGTTCTTCGCGCTCCTTCTTGCGGCGCTCAGCTTCGTTCACGACGACCTGACCGTCCGGGTTGATATCATCGCAGATGCGAGCTCGCGGCAGGAGCAGGATCGTGAGGGGAATGATCAGCATCGGCATGCAAATGTGGCCCACGATGAGCAACCAGCGGATATTGCTAAGATCACACGGCACGCTGCTGCTGTCCAGAGGCCAGGCGAGCTCCATCAGCAGAGAGCCG
>JASANR010001304.1:0-11896 GCA_030849635.1 Wallacemonas sp. MBr04 | reverse complement strand
GTAGTCCATGAGCGGAATGTTGGACTTGTGGCTGGTGGTGTCGAAGCTGATCACCTTGGCGAGCCATGCCTTCTGACCTTGGGGGTAGGATTCCGTCATTTGTGTGGGAAAGGGGAGTGGTGGTTGTGGTGGAGGACTGAGAGGAAGAGAGTTAGTGTGAGAGTGCGGGCGGTTAATTTTTGTTATGAAGCGAACTGGTGGGATAGGAGACAGAGCGTGGCAGTCGTGCATGAGATGAGTGCAGGAAGAGAAGGAGGACGGAAAGAAGAGGAGTGTTGTCTGTGTGTGTGTGTGTGTGAAAATCAGAGAGGGAGAGACACCAGGAAAGGGTGAGGAAATGTGGCTAGAATCTCCACAGCTGATGAGACTGAGAGGAACGAAAAGCGTGAGTGGTGACACTACGAACTTGCGAACTGGAAAGTATGGCTTATTGATTAAAGGAGGAAGGACACACAACAAAAATGTGAGAAAAGAAGAGAAAGTAGAGAAAAACAAAACTGTCAAACGTGAATACAACATGGAAACAGGTACTTTAGAGTCTTTAAAAATGGATACCCACGCACTAGTGGCGGTGGGAACAATCGAGAAAACAAAAAAAAAGAAATCACGGTCACTGGAATGGAGAAGAAATGTTGCTTGTATGGCTGTACGTTCAGATCTTGGCACTGTCGGTGGTGGCCACGCGTGTGACAAGGTCGAGCGTAAACGTTTGCGACTTGTCGAGGAGTTCTTGCGTGGTGAACTCGTTCGCCTCGTGCGCCTTGCCGCCGCCAGGGCCCACGACGAGCGTGGGAATCCCCAGCTGATCCTGAAAGAAGCCAGCCTCGTTGCCACCGGCCGTCTTGTGGACATCTGTGTCTTGCAGCATCTGACGCACCATGCGTGTAAAGCTGCAGTCCTCCTTCGCGTTAAAGGCGGGCAAGTTGAGAACACGCTCAAACTCAATCGAGGCATCCGCGAACTCCTTCTGCATGTCGGGCACAACGACGTTCTGGGCAAACTCACGCACTTCCTTCTCGACGGCATCCGCATGCGCGTTGTCGGCAAACCTCACGCTCCAGAAGAACTCACACTCAGCCGGCACTGTGTTCACCGCGTTGCCACCCTTGAGAAGGCCGACCGAGGTGTTGGGGAAGGGGCAGGTGTAGTGGTTGTCGCGTGGTGCACTGCGGCGCAGCTCCTCACCAATCTGACGGATCTTCGCGATCACCTTGGCCGCGTACTCGATGGCATTGCAGCTCGTGTTCATGAGCGCCATGGACGAGTGGATGGCCTTTCCCTTGACCACCACGCGCCACGCACGTCCGCCTTTGCTGCCCGTGTATACGTCCATTTCAGTTGGCTCTCCAATAAGGCAGCAGTCCGCGGTGAAGTTCTTCTGCTTGAGGTAGTCGATGAGGAAGGGAATGCCAGTGCAGCCCGCCTCCTCGTCAAATGAGAAGGCGTAGTGAATGGGCTTGGTCCGCTTCATCTGCAAAAACGCAGGCGTGAGCGTGAGGCAAACAGCGACGAAGCCCTTCATGTCACACGTGCCGCGGCCGAACAGCTTGCCATCGCGCTCTGTCACAACGAACGGGTCGCTATCCCACTTCTGGCCCTCCACAGAGACGACGTCGACGTGCCCGGAAAGCACAATGCCGCCGGTGGTGGCGCCACTCTCGGAGGGAATGGTGGCGAACAGATGTGCCTTGGTATTCTCAGGGTTGTAGACGTAGTTTGCGTGGATGCCTTGGCTTTTGAAGAAGCCATTCAGGTAGTGCATCAGCTCCAGATTGGACTTGGTGCACGTCGTGTCGTAGCTGACTACCTTGGCGAGCCACTCCTTGTTCGTTGTGGGGTACGCTGTCATGGTTGTTCGTGCAGGTGCGTCTGTGTGGAGGGGGTGGGTGTATGACAAGGAGAAAAACACTGAATAGAGTGTTGTGCGATACTGCTTCTGTGCGAAGAGAGCCAGGAAGAAGACAGAAGGGAAAGAAGCAGTTCAAGGCGCAGCTAGCAGGGTGGATCACAGACAGACAAAAGCAGTATTCCACAGTACGGACTGTTTTCCAAAGAAAAGAAAGAAACATCCGTGACTGCCCGTATCGCCTGTTCAAGTACGTGAGTCAGTAGGTAGGCAACGGTCAACTAAGGTGTACGAGGAAATCCTCACGCGTTTTTGCGCCCGTTTTTCTTTTGTTTATGTGTTGGCTTTCCTATAAGTGTTAAGGTGTGAATTACTGAAATAAAAACAGAAAAAGGAAGATGGAAAGAAGAAATGAAGCAAAGCGATCAATCAGGATGCGATGTGCAGAAGAACAAAGGAAAGGAAAAAAAGGAACGCCACTTTTGTGGGATACAACACTGTGGGAACGGAAGAGACAGAGAGAAAGAATGAAATAAGGTGGTTTCATTTGAATGCGCACAGAAAGAAAAAGAAGTGAATAAAGAGAAGGTCTTGTTTTTTGTGTGTGGTGGGGTTGCATGTTTACAACAGGATGACTTGCTGAAAAAAAACGAAAGAAAAAGAGGAAAGAAAACGATACAACTATAGCTTTGCCAGCGGCTTGCCAGTGGTGCACCTCTCCACAAGGTCCAGTGTGAACTTTTGACTCTTCTGGAGGAGGTCAGGCGTGGTGTACTCGTTGGCCAAGTGTGCCCGCGAGCCACCGGGCCCCACGTTCACGGTTGGAATGCCAAGCAGATCCTGGAAGAAGCCCGCCTCGGTGCCGCCGGGCAGTTTGCGGATCTTGTTGTCGTTCATCATCTTGCGCACCATCTTGATGTAGGGGTGGTCCTCGTTCGCGCTGTACGAGGGCAGAAACCACTCGGTCTTGATGTCCACAGCCGCATCGGGGTACTCCTTGCGCATCGCTGGGAGGATGACAGAGTCGACGTAGGCCTGCACCTCCTTCTCGACCTTCTCCGCCACCTCGGTGGCGACCATGCGCACGCTGTACGTGAAGCTGCACTCGGCCGGTACCGTGTTGACGGCGTTGCCGCCTTGGATGAGTCCGGTGCTGATGGGAGAGAAGGGGCAGCCGTAGCTCTCGTCGCGGGCACCGTTTTCGCGGAGCTCGATCGCGATCTGGCGGATCTTGGCGATGATCATGGCCGCGTACTCGATGGCGTTGCAGCTCGTGTTCATGAGCGCCATGGACGAGTGGATGGCCTTGCCCTTCACTGTGACGACCCACGACTTGAGGCCCTTGTTGCCCGTCACCACCTCATACCAGCCGTCGCCAACGAGGCAGTAGTCTGCCTTGAAGTTCTTCTTCTTGAGGTAGTCGGCCAAGAGTGGCACGCCCGTGCAGCCGCGCTCCTCGTCAAACGAGAAGGCAAAGTGGATCGGCTTGGCGCGCTTCATCTTCATGAAGGTCGGCATGAGCGCCATGCAAATAGCGATGAATCCCTTCATGTCGCACGTGCCACGGCCGTACAGACGGCCCTTGCGCTCGGTCATGACGAACGGGTCGCTGTCCCACTTCTGACCATCGACAGGGACCACATCTGTGTGGCCCGAGAGCACGATGCCGCCCTCCTTGGCACCGCCTTGGCCGGGCAGCGTGGCCCAGAAGTTGGCGTGCGTCTTCTCAGCGTTGTAGACGTAGGTCGTTTCGATGCCAAAGGTCTTGAGGTAGTCGCGCATGTAGTCCAGCATGGGCAGGTTCGAGTTGACGCTGACCGTGTTGAAGCTGATCAGCTTTCCCAGCCACGACTGGGTGTCGGTCGGATACGTCGCCATCTGTGACGGGAGAAGAAGAAAAAGGAGAAGAGAGAAAGTGGATGTGAACGAATTCAAGTGACTTACCGTCAAGAGCAGAAAGGAGTCAGAGGAGGAGAAGAACGAAAGTGAGTGAGTGAGAAGTACGTCAGCGTCAAGTGTGCTGAGAAATGAACAAAAGTAGGCGCATTCGCCTTTCTGGAGCAAGCCGTACAACAAGCGACAGATGTGGATGTGGAGAGCAGATACACACACACACACAAATACCTCTGGACAAAGGTGGTAGACGAGAATGAAGTCATCATGAGAAAAGAGAGGCGTCTGCGACGATCTGGTTACGTGCATGAAGAATTGTTGGGAAAGAGACAGAGCATGGTAAAGTCTGCAGACAGGTAAAGTAACATAAGCAAAAATGTGGATGAACAAAGCAGTTGTCAAGTGGTGAACACTGCGCGCACGTAAATACACGGAATATCAAAGGGAGAGGGAAGGAAAAGGTAGTGCGAGGACTCTGTTGTTGCACTTGCTGTTCGTGGGGCCGCGGTTTCCAGTGATGACTTTCTCGGTCAACTGATTCCAACGCGGTTCCACGGTTCTTCGCGTCACAGGTACACGCACGCACACAGACATCAACGCATTGTGCAAAGCAAAACAAAAAGAAAACAAAAGTGGACACGCAAACAAAAAAAAAAAGAAATGTGGTGATGACACCTTCGAGTGGATGAGGCACGTTCTCCCCGCCACACGTGAACAAGAAAGCAAAAGAAAAAAACAAAATCTGTTGGTGCTTCTCAGTCACCCATCTTGGGAGATTTCACAGCCGGCACGTCAAAGCAACGCACTATTGGTGACCGTCGCGAGAGACGATTCGTCGGGCAACTAGTCACACCGTCATCGTCCTCCATCCTGACGGCATCTTCGACGGAGGAGTGTTCCATGGAGAGAGGATCCCCACCACTGAAGCTATCCCCATCGCACGCTTCACCGGTCCGCCGTCGTCGCATGAGCGCCTTCACACGCGTGATGGAAGCCTCGTCGTCGTCGAGCTGCGATTTGCGGTAGCCCCTGGCCCCAAATGTGCCGCTGCTCATGCGAAGCGCCGGGTTGGGTGGCGTCGTTCGTTGCGCGATGCCACCGTCGTGGACCATGATGGAGTTCTGACTTGGCGACGCGCCCCAGACGGGCGCCTCCGCAGTGGCTTCACCGGTGCCCTCGGCGTTGTCCGAGCACGTGAAGGAGACCTGCGAGTTGACGCGGCGCATGCTGTCCATCCGCTCGCCCGTCTGCCCAAATGTGAGCAGCGAGCCACGCCCAGACATGAGCCGCATCATCCCAGCGGACTCCTCTGGCTCGGGCGGCACCACCCGCACACCGCCACCCGATGACGTGGACGACACAAGCGATCCGTGTCGTGAGTGATCCACGTGCGGGGGCCGCGGGACGCCAGCGTTGGAGAAGGAGCCGGGCCGGCCCACGCGCAGACTGCGCCGACTGCTGCCACTCCCGGGCCGGCGCGCCGGCTTGACCGGTTCGCTGCTGTTGTTGGAGGTCGTCGATTCGGGATGACGTGGTGTCAGCAGACGCACCACAGAAGGCACCGGTGCGTCCTTGCGAGTTGCTGCTGAGACAGAGTTGTTGGTGTTGTTGTTGTTGTTGCTGTTATTGTCCGCAGTGCGCGATGGGGAAATGACCTGCGTTCGGCTGGGCCGTCCTGAGGCCTGTGGAGAACTCGGGACTGCGGTCGCTGGTTTGGCACGTTGATCTGGTGGCGGCGCTAGCTTGGGTGGCACTTCGGTTTCTGACCTTGAGCTGGTTGAAAGTGCGGCATAACGATCTGCACTCTGCGATGGAGCCTGCTGTTTGTCATCGGCAGCATCGTGAGGCAGTGTGTCAGCGGAGTCGCTTGCACCACAGGTGCTGGTGGCGCCACCAACAGCCTTGCCTGGCTCGGTCTGACTCGAACACGCGCTTCCCATGGTGAGCCACGGGTAGAGCAAAGTAACGCAAAAAAAAATTGGAGTGTATAAATGTGGGAAGGAAACCAGTGATATATACAGTGAGTGTCTAGGAAAAGAGAATGCACGGAGAGTGAACTCGAAAGAAAGAAAGAAAACCGATTTGTGTGGGAATAAAGGTATATATACAATGTCACAGGTCCCCACCTCGTGTATGTGTGCGGTGAGGTTCAAACTCGCTATTGCTGAGTACTGCTGGAAATCGAAATGATGAGTGAGGGCAATGTGACACAAGAGGAGGAGTTAAGGGTCAGGTGCATGGTAATGAAACAAACACAAGTCTCGCTGTCAGTGTGACGGCAGCGTTTCGTGAGAACCGTCACGACTGATTCTAGAATCACAACGGATGAGCGAGAACAAAAGTGGAGAGGCAGCGATGTGCACACCACAGCAACTGCACACACTACTTTCTTTTTTGCGTCAACGTTTTCAAGATGCGTCTCAGGTTTACGGCAGTTTTGTACGTGTTCAACAATGTGGCACTAAACGTCGCCACCACCAACATGAAAACAGAAAAATGGGAGGAAAGAGTGGAAAAATACGAGGAGAAAAATATTGTCGAAATGCAATCAAGGTGCACAAGACATTGCTAACAATGATCGAGAGAATGGGTCTCTCTGTGTCTGTGCATTGCCTTGATTGCTGATCTACTTGGTGGTTACGCAAGCTCGCTGATTCAATACACATATATATACGCATGGTTTATTGAGGAGGACTGTGCACATGATGAGTGAAAAGTGAAGGGATTGAAGTAACCATACGAAACCAAAATGGAGCACTGGAACGAATGAAGGAGTTAAATTGGCAAGGCGCTTCTTTCTTTCGACGAGAGATTTTTGTTGCTGTTGTTTTCAGTCGGGTGACTAAAGTAGAGCACTCGAAAATAAAGCAAAGAGACCATCTCATCAAGCTCACAAGTAGAAAAAAAGACAGAGTTCTCTCTTCTTCGTTCAGTACACAGCTGTGTGAGGCACAGGGGCAAAGCAAGCACAATATGGAAAAACAAGTGAAAGGGAAGAAAACAACACAAACGGACGATACTTGCAACATAAGTAACACGAGAAAGAAAAAGAGAAAGAGAGAGAGCCGCTTTGGAGTGTCAAGACACATAGCGCACGTCAAATGAACGTGTGTGTGAGCGCATAGGCCTGACTATGTGGTTTATTTTTCTTTTTGAGGGCAGTGTTTGCAGTCATGGGTGAATTAAGCGCAGAGAGAAGAGAAAGTGAGACGACGCTCGAAACGAGAAGCGAAATCGAAGGCCAGGGATTCAGATTTTGTTTCGCTTCGCCAAGCGAGGGTCGAAGACGACAGCTGATGTCCTGGTGCTCAGAATGCCTGGTGTGCCAGCGTCGCTTTCTACTCTTCTCAAAGAGAAGTGTAAGCAGGTGAGTACAGGTGCAGGGTGTATGTGTGGATGTGGGTGTCTGTGTGCGGTACATGGCAAGCGTGACGTGCCCAAAGTTGTGTGCTGTTTGAGTGTGCACAAACAACCAAATCAACAAGCTGACGAGGGGCTGAAAACGATGTCATCCGCTATGCGATACTGATCGCCAAAGACAGAAGCAGGCGAGTTGACGGCCGCCGGTTGGGGTGGTACTGGCTCGAATTGTTCAAGTTGGGCCTCACTCGGGTAGACGGACGATGGGGTGTTCAACACGAGCACCTCTGTGAACCGGATGGCGCTGCTGCGACGGCTCAGCGGCGGTTCCTCCTCCCCATCCACTTCCGATACCGATTGGACGGGCGATGGTGCGACGTCCAAGACCTGCGATTGTGTCGGAGTGCGTGGTGCCCCACCTGGTTGCTTGCGCCGAGCACACGTGCTGACGTATGTGCCGGGCAGTTGCGCCTTGTACTGTCGCTGTGCCCGCACAGCCGCTCTCTCGGAAGGCGACAATGGGTTGTACTCCTCCTTCCGCCACTTCTCATTCGGGGGGCTGGGGCAGTGACTGCGGTCTTCGTCGCTGCCGCTGCCATCCATGCTCGGCTCACTTTCATTTGAGTCGCTCTCGTCACCTTTACTGCAGCAGTCGCATCCACAGCATAGCCAATGCCAGCACCGCGTGCAGCACGATTCTGGCTGTGACTCGTCGGAGTCAGCGTCATCGTGCGGATCACTCATGTTTCACGCCGCTGTATCCACCCGCGTGTAAAGCAAAAAGATCCTTTACCAAACGGAGTGTACTGAGAGCGTGGGAGACGGAGAGGAAACGCAGTTCACATCAGATGCCGTTGTGTGCGCGTGAATAGTTGAGAGAGTATGTTGAGAGACGAAGGAAGAGAGAAGGAGAGAGAATGAGGTGGCGGACGGATGGCGAAGGGGATAATATGAGGAGAAACAGTCCGGTGCAAAATGTGCTCCGTCGTTGCTTGGATGCGTCGCGTTAACAAGGCACCTCTGAGTGGTACGTGTTTCACCGTCGAAAGGTGGCTGCAGAAAAACTCCACGTTGGTGCGCCACGACCAGTACGTACGTGAAGTCACGAATGTACGAACCTTTTTGGGGCGATTGGGCGACAGACGTGGTCTGCGCGTAGTGTTTGCGTGTTGCTGTTTTGTCGAAAAGGCACATAGTGGTGCAGAGGTGCACGGTTGGAATACGCTGCTTGAGGAAACCAGAAAAATTAGGAAAGGAAAACAGAAAAGTAGGTTCTACACGAGAGGTTCCATTTTGAGCAACAAACAAGGTTTGACGCACGAGTTGGCTGGTGACCAAAAAAAAAAAGAGTGTTCAACTTACGATGAAAGAAAATAAAGGGGAAACAAAGTGGTGCGGTCACACCACTATGTGCCTGTTTGATTTTGAGGGTGTGTACATCTAGATAACGATGATGATGATGCAAAAGGAGAAGGTCTCACGCACAACAACGGGCAAGAGGCGTCATGAGGTGAATGCGCCAGCATATTCTTGGTCACTGCAAAAATTGAAAAGTGTGCCGTCGTCAGTTTGAGGAACGGAAAGAAATATGAGGTCGCAACCGCTTTACACATGTTAAGCGCTGCTGACCTCCAAAAAGAAAGGTAATCAAACGCAATGGAAAGGAAGGAAAGGTCCAAGAAAGCAAGAACGGAAGTAGGGGGAAAAGAAAAGAGCAACAAACAGCTTCGCACGCCCAATCAAAAGGGGAAAGGTAGTGAATACATACATCAGCACCAAGGTGCGGTCGCCGCACGTGCTTCACTGAGAAGCCAGAGCATGCGGGCTCATGAGCTGCTCCGCGAACGAAACGCGGCCCGCACGGCTGCTTGATTCTTTTGTTTCGTTGGAGGACCGGCGCGACATCGGCCGCCATCCGAGCTGCTCGGCGGTGACGGAGTGGCCTTGCGACGACCTCCGGCGCCTGGTCACCTTGGGCAGCCCCGGTGGCTTGGAGGACTCCGCGGAGAGCCCGTCCTCGGAGGCGTTGTCCATGTCCTCGGCTGGGTCGCGCAGACGTGTCAAGCGGAGAACGGGTGTGCCGTCCAGGAAGAACGTCGTGCGCGCCTTGCCCTGCCCACCGTGCTCGAGCAGCACCTCTGAGAACGGTGTGCCAGGCGGGAGCACCGCTGGATCGGGCACATGGCTCGCCACGTCGTTGGGGAGTGACGCGTAGACCTGCTGGTACGACTCCACGCTCTCCAGATCCGCAAGGACCTGCGCGCGGTGGCTGTCAAAGAGACCGTCGACCTCGACCGCTGCGAGACGCGATGTTTCGTAGTGGTAGAAGCGATGCGTGCGTACGAGAGGCGCCTGCGGGGTGAGCGGATCGCCCTGTGCGATGCTGTCCGGGCTGGTGACGACCGCGATGCGCGGTGACCGCGTTGTCGTCTCGCCCTCTTCCTCCGCAGCGGCAGCAGGAGCCGGGTGTGAGAGCGTGGTGGGGAGGAGGATGGACGTGGTCGGCGCAGGTGTGGTGTTCATATTGGTCAGTGGGAGTGTGCAGCTTGAGACGGGGGGAGACTCCTCAGTCGGGGTGCGCACATGGGCTGGGACGGCGGCAGCAGCAGGTTGGTCGTCCCAGATCCCTGTCAGGCGGAGGAACTCGTTGGCGTCGCTGGCATCCTCGTCCGTGTCAAGTGAAGTCTTTCTCGTCGCGGTGTGTCCCCTTGACGTGTACATGGGGCTCGGTTTGACCCTCGACTTCTTGCGTGGCGACTGTTCACACGGCGGGCTTGGTGAGGCACGTGGTGAGCCATTCGGTGCGGGAGGCACACGGGGTGGGTTGGGTGTGAGCGGAGGTGGCAGCGACTCTGTCGGTGCTTGCGTCACGCTCACCTTGGGAGCTGCTGCGGGAAAGGTGGTGGTGGTAGTAGTAGTCCTCGTTGGCGACACAATCTGTATCTCTTCGCTTTTGCTGGGTGAGTTGAGGATGTACGCCAGGGAACGGTAGTCTCGTGTGAGTGCGTGCAACGGGGACCCGATCTCACCCAGCACAGACGGGGAGGTGGCCGAAGAATTCGTGGTCATGGGCGTGTCCACAAGAGGAGACGGACGGTCAAGGCCGACTGGCACGAGCTTTTGGGGTGCGGAGAGCCATGCTTGTGTCGTACCATCAGAGCCCACACGCGCGGGAGGGCGTGGCGGAGGCAGCGGTGGGGGCAGCGCAGCGCGGGTCTGGGCCACGATCGGCGGAAACACGCGCCACGCTGGTGGCACGGCGCCGAAATCACTTGGCGTGTAGCTCGGTGTGACGCTCTCCGGGCGCCATCGATACTGCGCGAAGCTGCTGCTACTCGTGGTCGACGCGGAGGCGGGACTCTCTGGTGTGAGGCTCTTCAGGGGTGCCACCACAGAGCGCTGCGCTGGCCAGGGGATCGGGGTAGCGTTGGGGGTGACGCTTCCGTTGGTGTTCTGGGCCGGCGTCCACGCACTCGGGGTCCCTGCGAGCTTCTCTGCGATGGAGGGCACGGAGAGACGACGCTGACGCGGCAGGCTGGTCTCATTCACCGACCGTGCCGCAGGGGCTGAGCTGGGCCTGATCTCCGTCGCCCTCACCGCATCGGCCAGGTGCGACAGTGAGGCTGAAGACGACAGCACCTCCTGGTACTCGGCGAAGGTGGTCGGCGGACGCGGGCCCATCATCAGCGCCACCGTCATGGCGAGTGAGGCGTGCCAGACATCGCTGCCCTCGCTGGTGTCGGTGTCGGTACGCATCACTGCCTGCAAGGAGACGTGAGGCGGTGCGTTCTCGTCGTGCGACGCGCCACCCACCCAGGAGCTGTCGGCTGAGCTCGTCAGCTCCTCCAGCTGCCGGTCCGCGCCGACACTGGACTCGAACGTGAGAGTGGGGACTGGGGACACCACACGCCGCGGACGGTCATCAACAGAGCTCGTTGGCGAGGTCGGCTCCGTTGTGGGGTAGTGTGGGCTGAAGGGGAAGTTGGGGCTCTTGGCGTCGAGCGGGGAGAGGGGGTAGGGCCCGCCAGGAGAATCCATGGTGTCGACGCGCGGTGTCCGTCTGCTCCGGTTCCCTCTTTTGAAGAAAAAAAGAGAAATGAGGGGAGAAGGGAGAGAAGGAGAAGCGTTCTGTGCACGAGTGGGGAATGCGTGGCACAGGTATTCTGCGAGAACAAAAGACAAACAGGGTGAAGACCGACAGAAAGTTGTGGCATGGTGAAGCAGGAGAGTGAAGGTGTGCGGTACAGGTACAACAGATACAACAGGTACAACAGGTACACTAGTGTAGGTGATGCCAGAGCAACGGGGGTGCTGGATCACAACACGAGAAACGACGGGAGGGGAGCCAGAGAGAAGGGAGGCAATGAGTCCGCGATGGGAGCAACTCACCCGCGGCCAAGTATCCGTAGCAGTGAGGCAGAAGGAGTGGTAGGGTCCTAGATAGCCTGTACAGATCTGGCGATATTGGATGGTGATGAAGCGGTTGCATGCACACAAAAAAACAAATGATAACGATGCAACAGGGAAACCCCTGAAGGCGTGAAGGGTGACCAAGAAAGAGAGAGAGAAAAAAGAAAAAAGCGTACGGGAGTGAGCACATGGGGCACACATTCGTTTCTTCATGCACGATGTTTCTATGCACAGAGTTGGTAGAAAAGAAAGAAAACAGACGGACGCCAGAGTCCGGAGTCAGCGAAAACAGAAAATGAGGAAAGGGACACTCCGAAAAAAGAATGAAGGCAATAAATTCGCATTTCGTCAAGTGATCTGGCAACACTTTGTCTCGATGTTTGTTGT
>JASANR010001303.1:0-11860 GCA_030849635.1 Wallacemonas sp. MBr04 | reverse complement strand
TGAAGACGTCTTGCTCCCGCCACGCCGCGGACCCGTATACGAGGGTCTCGTGGCTGGGGAGCGGGGCCGACGCCGCCATCGTAGCGCAGGGCATGCCTAACCCTGACCCGAACCCGAACCCGAACCCGAACCCGAACCCGAACCCGAACCCGAACCCGAGCCCTTGCCCTGGCCCCTTCCCTTGCCCGGTCCCCTTTTCGGCCCTTTCCGGCGGCCCTTTTCGGGGCGACACCGCCCAGCCCCGACATTTCGCCCCGACACACCCGAAACGACACCCAGACCCCGAAAAACACACAAAAACCAACACCAAAAACAGAGAAAAACGAAAGCCAGACACAAACACATAAAAACACCGCAGAATCACCACGTTTACCGAGAAGAAGAGCAGGCGAGAAAACAAAACAAAACCAAAGAGAGACACGGAGAGAGACACCAACAAGAAAAACACCACCACACAGGCACACACATCGAAACAAAGAAAAGACAACACACAAGAATGGAGGTGGACGCGCAAGCAAAACAAGAACACAACGGTGTGGTGACCAACACAACAACAATACCAGGCGAAACACACAGAACCCACGAGAGAGAGTCTGCGTGAGGGGAAACCAAAACACACACAGACACACAGAGAAAGAGCGTGGAAAGCAGAAACACCAGCAACACACAAGGCACATCGACACTTGTGTGCGACGCCGCTGCCAAACACGCCATCCATGCCCACACATACGTGCACGCATCACAGCCGCGTCATCGTGTGCCACACAGAGGAGCCTCATCCGTGTCGTGTTCATGCGCGGCAGCAAGGGTGGCACAAAGAGAAACGTCGATAGGCTTGGTCAGCGTGTAGAGCGCACACCATGCGCAGCAGCCAGGTGTCTTGGTTTGTTCTTGTGAAGAAGGGTGACAAAGAGGGAGGAGAACAAGATGAGAGGACAGGTGACTGTTCTGGTGGATGGGGAGCAAACCGATGAGTGAAAGATCGGTGAGCAAATGTGTGACCACACAGAGAGAATGGGGACGTTCAGCTGTCTCGCACGACAAGAGAGAGTGCGAGGTGTGAGTCAAGCAGTGTGCTGTGCAACCACAATACTGGAACACAACTGCGCCAAGACACACAAGCACAGACTAGCGTCAGCACGTGCCAGTTTATTGGTGATCACTACGCTGCGTGTTTTCCTGAATGTATTCTCATTTTTTTTTCGATTCAGCGGATTTATTGGTGTTCGTACCGTTCAGAAAAAAAAAACCAACGCACAGCCAGGATAGCGAGCAACACTATCGCAGTAGCTCCACTCGTGTGGGGATGAAGAGGTATACTTGGGACAAAAGAACGGCACCACCAACGAGAAGTGAGCACGCATACACAGACAATACAACTCAAACAAACGAAAACAGACAAAGAATACATTAACAGTAAAGAGAAAGTACACAACAGTTATGAATGCCACAACCAAAGTGGATGAAGAAAGGGAAAGGGAAAACGGTAAGAAACAGATGGAAAGAAACAGGAGGAAAGAGAAAGGAAGCCACTGTTCAAAAGAACACTGTATTGGGGAGACCAGTGGCTTACAACGGCGTGTGCGAAAAGAAAACAAGCGTGCCAATTGCTTGGGATCTTTTGACCTGAAAAAAATGGTGTAAAGAACACGTCAGAGAAAAACAAAAACAACAGCGAAGAGAACAAAAAGGAAGAAGAATGAACTGAATGCATTAGAAAGTGAGGCTGCGCAATTCCTTATCTTTACCCGCGAGTGTGACTACTATAATTGCATCTCGAAACGCTGACGTGGCGCTGCAGTGTCAGTGTCAGTACTGCGTGAGTACGCCCATCTCATTCGAATGGAAACAGAGTCAGTACCGATCGAGAAAGAGAAACTTGGGTGAAAAGGAAAGCAAATAACTCAACGGACAAGCAACGGAAACTAGTTTATCACTACATGTCGTCAGAACGGCCACGGCGGTGGCGATGACGGGGCTGGTGTTCAAAAGGATCGTGCACCCTGGAAGAGTTGCGAACACGGTTGTGTTTGTGAAAACGATCGCTCTCGCAAACATAGTCGAAGTCGTCAGCAGAGTCGTCGTAATAGTGACTTCTGTGCTGCACGACGGACCACGGGGAAGTGTATTCAGGCGAATCGCGCGGCAGGGCCATCCCGATGTTCACGGTCTTGAGTTTGGTGCAGGTATCTAGATCTGTGACCGTCGTCACGCCGCTGTATTCAGCCTCGATCACTTCCAGGGAAGGTGCTCCGGCCAGACCAGAGAGGTCGCGAAGAGAGGTGCACTTGTACAAGTCCACGATCTTGAGATTGGTGCACTGGCCAAGCCCGGTGATTGTCGCCACGCGACTCTCGCTCGCCCGGATCTCTTCCAGGGAAGGTGCTCCGGCCAGACCAGAGAGCTTGCGAAGCGAGGTGCACTTTTGGAAGTCGACTGTCTTGAGATTGGTGCACTTGCCAAGCCCGGTGATTTTCATCACGCCACTCTCGCTCGCGCGGATCTCTTCCAGGGAGGGTGCTCCGGCCAGACCAAAGAGGTCGCGAAGAGAGGTGCACTTGTAAAAGTCCACGGTCTTGAGATTGGTGCACTTGCCAAGCCCGGTGATTTTCATCACGCCACTCTCGCTCGCGCGGATCTCTTCCAGGGAAGGTGCTCCGGCCAGATCAGAGAGGTCGCGAAGCGAGGTGCACATGTGAAAGTCCACGGTCTTGAGATTGGTCCACTGGCCAAGCCCGGTGATTGTCGTCACGCCGCGCCCGTTGGCGTTGCTCTTTTCGAGGTAATGTGAACCAGCAAAGCTGGATAAATCGTGACGTGCGACACACCACGAACACACAATCTTCGTCAGATTATGGCATGTCGCGATCGGCGCGAGTGTGGCAACGCCAGTGTTGCTACAGTCGACCTCCTCGAGCTTGCTCATGTCAGACAATGGAGAAAGATCAGAGATTGTGACACAGCGCGCAAAGGTCACCTTCCTCAGGTTGCGGCACGTTGCGAGCGGCTCCAGTGTGTCAGTGCCAGTGTCACTGCAGTCGATTTCTTCAAGAGTTGCCATGTTGCTCAGCCCAGTGAGATCGCCAAGTGATAGGCACCCTGCAACGTTCACTTTCTTGAGGTTGGGGCACGTGCTGAGCCCTGTCATGATGGCGACACGGCTTCCAACGGCTGTGATCTCCTCCAGGACTGGTGCACCCGCAAGCGCACTGAGGTTCTTCACGCTTGTCCCTGACAGGTCCACTTTCATCAGATGATGGCACCCTTCGAGCAGTGAGATGTCCTCCACATCATCACAGTCGCAAACAGACAGAATCTCCAAGTCACGGAGAACCCTGAAGTCTGAGACATTTATGCCACGAAGCCTCAGCTCTTTGAGACAGGCTGGAAGTGGACCGAGCGACTCAAGTGTGATGGGTGTGCTTTCCTTAACCCTGTCCACTACCAATGAGGTCACATTCCACCCATCAACGCTGATCAACGATCCTTTGCACTTGCGTGCAATCAGCATCACAGGCAGCCGCTCCACACCGAACGGTGCTCTGTGCAGCCACCACGCGGAGGCATCCAAGTAGAGCTGCGCCTTTGCGATATCTCCTTGGAGCTGCTCGATTTCGATTGCAGTGATGATGTTCAGCCTGTTGGTGGTCTTGCGAAGCTGAATCTCATCCGCAAACACGTGGCCTCTGCCACTGGGTGAGTTGGCTTCCACGGAAAGCCTGACCTGCGGAGTGCTAACAGTGAGCGCGTGACTTGGTGAGCGGCTGAACTGAAGAATCAGATCGGTAGACATTGTTGTTCGAAAACCAGAGAGAGAACTGACGATATTGGAGATGGAACTATTCCTACTAGGTTTGTACGAAGAAAGGTAGGCACTGAGAAACGGAGTGAGAGGATATGGGTGATACGAGAATAATAACAAGAAGAATGTATCAAACGCGAATGCTTTCTCCACCACGAATCGTGGGAGAAATGATTTAGTAGGAGCATCGGAAGGAGGGCGGCCGTCACGTACATTTTTGTGGTGTGTGGAATGTGTGAATAGGGCGTCAGCAAAACAGTACATTTGAGGAAGGATTTCAACATACACTGCAGCAGCAGTTCTCACTTGGAATTTCGTTTGTTGCGGAGGTGGAGTGACTATCGCAGCATGTGCGGTATAGATTGGTGCTGCGTCCGCGTCCACGAGGTACTGACGTGATGCGACCAGTCTTTGAGGTCGAAATCGCTTGCCTTGACCGCACTCATCATGTCCTATAGGCCAAGATACCGACCATGCACACACTCACGGTATTACGAACGTGCGACCGTAAAGCGCGCCGTGGGTCTGTGCGACTGGATATCCCGAGCATCTGGCCTGGTCGTCCACGACGCTGGCGGTAACGGTGCCTTGTTGCCATTGTACGCGCGCACTGTTTCACAAGGAAACCGGGTATGGGTTTTAAGAGCAGATACAACAGAGAGATGCAAAAAAGCACGGTGTCACACGCGCCGCTCCGGTGAGACCATGAGGCGGCGGCAACTGTGAGTAGTGAAGAACGAAATCCAACATGCCGCTGAAAGCGAAGATGGTGGCTGGGTACGCTGGCATGTGGGAGGCTGCAGTGGCTTCGCGCGATAGGGTGCCTAGGTTCAGAGACTAGTCAAAACAGAAGCCCACTCGTCTGCTGGGAACACAGAAAAAATAGGGTGAAGCTACTGACAGTCATTACGCTCCTTGAGTGCGGGTAGCACCTTTGGATGTTACATCTACCACTAGCAACGGCGTGTCCAAGCTGTCCGCCGTACATCCCCATAATGCACTTCAGGGGCAGAGGTTCTGGTAATCTTCAACGCCCACCCTGTTGAGCGTAGTGCAGGCTGGCAGCCCCGTGTTTATTTTCATGCCACAGCTTTGGGATTGGCTCTCCTCGACGGCTGGTGCATCAGCCAGTAGGGAGAGCAGTCAGAAACGTTCACTCTCGTCGGATTGCGGCACGACACTCGCTTACCTTGAGAAGCACACAGGGCACGCGTCAGTGGAATGTATCATGGTCACAATGTCGGGGCACCTCGCGGGTGTGGCTGTCCCCTGTCCCACGACCAAGCTACACCACCGATCCGCCAAGAACGAAAACGCCTTCCTCCTCGTATGTGGTCTTCTCCTCAGACGACTGTTTCGCCGTTGTCACACACGGTGAGCGACCTAATCTATTCCAAAGATGGCAATGGGCAATGCAGGCACGCCGACCGCATCACAGCAGCACATATCTGTGATCCCGCACACGGGACGCGTGACACCTGCTAACGGCAATGGAGAAGAAAAAGAAAGCAGTCGCGTGAGAGGTTTGCGGCTCATCGGTGTCTTCGTTGCGGGATCGGCAAACAAAGGCGACAGTCAACTTACAAATAAACACTCTTTTACGTGTGGAGAAGAAGAGGACACTGGAATCGTTGAGGAGTCGTTCTAAACGCATGAAGTGTCACCGTCACAGCTGTCACGGGTAGGTGTGGCTACGATGCGTAGCAAACGTAGATAGCCGGCTACAGAGCTATTCCGCACGTCAGCTTCTAGCGTTGTTCTCGTTTCGGAGGGAATACGTTGATTGCAGACGAAAAAAAAACACCTAGATAGAATCTTCAGAGTGGTGAAAAAAAACGAATGCAGCGAGTACGGAGTCAAAAGTAGTGCACTCTGACAGCACAGTGCGTTCGGGAGTCCGCGCCACATCACAGAAGCGAAAAGGAAAGGAGAATCTGACTCAAAGTGCGGAGTAGCTGTCAGATTCCTTTGCGTTGGAGAGGACACCTGTGCGGTTGTCTCGTGTTCGCGCGTGGGGTGATGACACGAGGTGGCAAAGTGTGTGCGGGCGTATGCGAAGACCGTGTCGTGACGCACGTCACACAGCTCGTCTTGCCTCTCCTCGAGACACTGCCGTGCAAGCAAACCATGTGAGCAGCTCAGGCCGTGGGCTCAGGGGACGACGCGCAGCCCGTGGTGGCTGCCTCATACGCTAAGCCAGCGGCAGCGCCAAGCGCTACAGCGGCCGNGAGACTGCCAGCTCATAGAGCTTGATCGTCTGCTCATCGCTGAGTGCCTCTCGAACAACCTGGGTGACACGCCCGAACGGAACGATGGAATCCACTCGCACGCCATGATCGCGCGTCTTATGCAGCACGTAGCAGCCACCATCGTACATTCTGCCAGCCAGATGCTTTGAAGGGAAACCGACCCGGACAAGGTCGAAGCGGTTTCCTAGTGAGAGGGCAACATGTATCGACGTTTTGTGGTGCACAGCAAGGTACGTGCCAGGCGGGTAGTAGGTCTCTGAGCCCTTCGAAGTCGTCGTTGATCCACAGCAGGGCGTGCACATGTTTGGAGCTGAGCGCGAGCACAGAAGGAGGCAGCGAGTGTGTGAGAATCAGAGAGTAGACGCTACAGGAAAGCAAGCAAGCCGTGTCTTGTGCCGTCAAGTGAAAGAAAGGTCACGCGTTCGAGATGGAGAGGAAATGAAGAGGTGAGCGTCAATTCGTTCGTGAAACACGTATGATGTGATCAGACTGCTGAGGGATCGAGGTGAAATTCTGACGCACCGTAAGCGCAGCACGGGTCAGCAGTTCGTAAAGAACGCTGGTCTTTTGTGTGAGACATGGGAGACAGGTGTTTCTGCACAGTCATCGTTGCAGTTGAGTTGTGGTTTAAGGAAGCAGAGTGAAGAGGAAAACGGCACATGGCGCGTAGAGTAACAATAAAAACCAACATCAGGGAGCGAAAGTGTGACACAGTGGTGATGAGAGAGCGAGTCGTTCGTTTTGTCGGCAAATGAATGAGTGGGCTGTGGCATCTGCAAGTGGTCTTCAACAGTTAACTGCCCGTGGCAGACGGCACATTCTCGTGGGAGCTCATCAGACGTGCACGTCAAAGTGAGGCTTGCCTTGTGCACGCACCAGAGTAAGATCCAATGCGAGATCCACCTCGTATTGTCTGAATCAGTACGCCTCCGCCGCGCTCTTCATTGCGTTCTCCAGAGCGAGGGTGTCTCCTTGACCTTGCCGGGCACACAGTCCATTGGATGGCGATGTAGTGGAAGCAACGGAGAGCGCGCAACGACAGTTTCTCCTAGAAAGACACGCAAAACAATAGCAAGGAAAAGTGACGATGCGAACTATTGGTTCGAGAGAGTTGGAGAGACGTCATGAAAGAAAAGTAGGCGCTCATAATCAGTGCCACGTGACGCTGACACACCCACAAGGCAGACAGTCATTCGTGCACAGATGAAGAAGCAGCCAACTCGATTGTTCACGATTCACAGAGGAACAGGCACTGGATAGTGTCAGGCAGCACGTACAACTTTCACGATGGGCAGCAATCAGGTACACCGGAAACTGAGCAGAGGCTTTTCTAGAGCTACCAGTGAAGCGCCACTCGCATCGCGCCTGGTCACATCACAGTCATCTACCTGTACAAAATGGCTATTGCAGCTGCGGGGTGAGAGAGATTGCTTCAAAAGGCTACGCGTCTGACAGCAGAAGAGAGAAGCAACGACAGTAAGCGGAGAATGGGAGATACAAATAGTGGATAGATGAATACCCTCAGAATTGCAGACCAGAAACAGTCGTGGGAAGAAAAAGTGACACCAGTCACATAAGATAGTAATCGCGATCTGGGCAGAATGCGGCGCGGAGAGACGACAGATGACGTGGGTTCTCACATGAGTGACGGCTATGGGTTCAGTCGCGCATCGTTCAAAACATTTGTGGACGGTCATTCAATGGACTGTTGAGAAGTATTTCTGTCATGTGTACACAAGATGAATGTATGTTTGCCATATTTGCGTTTCACCAACCCCGCTCCCCTTTCCATCATTTATCGTGCGGGGAACATTCGTACTGCCTTTGATACATACTTCGGCAGGAGGGGTTCCGCTGGAATTGTTTGAAAAACGGTTGTGTGAAGTGAAAACAGTGGAAAGAACAGAAACATCTCCGCTTTGGATCTTTCCTGACAGGTGTGGCGGCTGTATAGGTCGCAGTCAGGCAAGAAGGTGGAGAAGTAAGCAGAAACAATCCCGTGAAATTGACAATCAAAATATCACTGGGTGTGCCGTGTGATATGTCTAGACACATGAAGGAAAAGGCGGATTTCATGATGGCATTGTTAAGCTTGGAGAAAAATAGAGAAGACATCATTGGTGTTGGGTAAGTAATGCATAATTCTGAGAACCAAGTGGTGTGGTGTTTCTGTCCTCATCAGGCATCAAGAAGGATTTGCAAGGTTGTCACTTACTGGCACGTCACCATGAAAGCAAAGTGAAGCGTCGGCTTGTGTGAGAAAGAAAAGAAAGAAAGCAAGACGATGCTGCGCAAGCTAAAAGGAAATATGTGTTCCCATGACAACACACAATGACGTGGAGCGGCTGATGTCTGTATTGGACGGCCGTCACCATGAACATGGTTGTGATGTGTGGTCCACGAAACGACCACCGGCGAAAAAGAGTAAGAAAAATTGGGGAGACACAAACAGAAAAACAGAAAGCAAGCATGCACAAGCAGTCACTTGTAGACTGGAAGCTGCAGCCCAGGGCGAGACTTACAGGGCTGGCAGTCAAGGATGACATTGTGCAGATTGTAAAGCAAAGCAAGAGAGAAGAAGAAGAAGAAGAAGAGGTAGGGACAGAATTCTTTTTGTTCATTTATCCGTGCTTGTAAACTATCGGTTGATCAGTACTACACATTGTTTACGAGGCGTTGTGCGAGTCCGCTTCCCCTTTTGAGTGCGGTACGTCACTTTTCACATTGACTGCAGCGCTTCTTCTCTATCGATGTAACGGGGTTACTAATAATCATAGTCGAAGGGGTTGGCGAAGGAAACCTGCGAGCCCTGTGTGGAACGTGCCGCGTTGCAATCTGCCGAGCTCCATTGGTACGCTCCGCTGGGAGCAGACGCAATGGGGGCTGACGCTCCAGTGCTCACAAAGGATCCGTACCGTTGCATCTCCGTGGCGTCCGACTGGTCCCGCCGCATAGCGGTGTTTGAGCTGGCACGCACGGAGGACGAGGATTCCTTTGTTTTACGGCGGCGGACGCAGCACACCACGAGGACGATGATTCCAGCCACCACCGCAGCGGCTGCGATGCCCACGATGAGCCACACCCACCAGGGAAGGTTGCAGCGACCCTTGTTGTTCAGCGTGTAGCCTTTGGCGCACGAACCGCATACGTTGTCTGCCGTGCAACCTTTGCAGTTTGCCACACCGCACGGAATAACCTCGCACCCCAGCGAGGCGGTCAGTCTGTACCCGAACGCACACGCACCGCACTGGCTCACTTGCCCGAACAGGCACGAGTCGCACTTCTCTGCATCGCACGTGGCAGGTGATGGGCTGTACGCGTCGTAGTACACAAGCGGGTCGACGGACCTCGTGCAGTACGGTGTGTTGTTGTACTCGTACGGAGTTTTGCAGCTGCACTCAGCGCGGTTCACGCCAGTCACGAGCTCGACGAAGTCACCAGTGACACTAGCGTCACTGACGCAGTTCACAGCCGCCGCGGTGCCTAGGGGCGGATATGGCCAGTAGCGACCCTGACGTAACTCAATCACCTCGCCGTACGCACCCACCAGCTGCGTCGCGTAAAGGCGGTTCTTTTCCAGCTCGTCAATCGTGTTCACCAACGTTCCAGCGACAGTGATGTTGCCCATGTAACAGTACCACGTCTCGTCACTGGTCGCATTATACCCATTCGGTACGTTCGCTGTGTATGAGGTGGGATCAGACATCACAGACCCGACGTTGATGTGGCGGAACGAGTATTTCGCGTACAGGCGAGACGCATTAATGGCCGCGCCGGGCACCAACGAGAACAGCGGACCGTCGTTCGAGATGGCGGAGAAAACCATATTGCCAAACTCTTGGTTGTACAAGGCAGGCGCGCTGCCGTTTGGCACCTCGAAAAAAGGCTGACCACCCGTCATCGTGATGTTGCTGAAGCGAGTCATGCCGTAGGCGCGACTGCCAAGCGTGATGGTGGTAGCACTGCTGTACAGGAACGCACCACGCGCTTCACGGAACTCGATCAGGTCAAAGGCATTCAGGCCATCTTGGACCAAAAGACAGTAATCGACAGTGCATTTTGAGGTGATTTCCAGCACGTGCGCTGCGCCCGTCACGACGGCCTCGGAAAAGGAGAATATCTGGCCGGGAAAAGTGTACAACGTGGTCGACCCACCCACTTGCACAACAGAACCACCGTCTCCGGTACCCCACGTCGCACGCACGTGCTGGATCGTCATGGAGGAACCATAGTACCCGTTGTAAACCCAGCCCGAGTAGAAGTTCTGCAGGTCGAACAGCGGCGTGTTGCCCTCCATCGTCGCTGTTACATTCACGACGCGCACAAGGGAGGCATTCGGAATGTAGTTGCGGAACGCCAGCGTGGCATCCTTCACTGTGGTGTCGAGGATGTGCAGCAAAATCGCGTTCGAGCCGGCCACATCTTCAGCAGAGCTGACGCCGCTCACAGTGAGACCAGCGCCTTGCACGGTGCATTGCTGGAGCACTGCGTTCACAGTCGTTGTCGCGGTCCCCGCAGCGCTGGCGTCCAGCACCATGCCGTCCAGTGTCTGGGAGGCCAACGCGACGTCATTGGAGAGGGCGATGGTCTCGGCCGCGTCTACGTACGGCACCACCAGCATGAGCAGCAGGGCAAGCGCGATCAACATCGCCACCAGTGTGCGCATGGGTGGGCGGTGACGCGTGGACATTGTTGTCGGGAAGTAAAGCAAAGCGGGCTGTTGGATGTGGAATTTTTTAACCTGCGAGAGAGAGCAAAAATGAGAATTAAAAGGTTAGCTGGCAAGGTGGTGTAGAACGTGGGAAGCAAATAGATGGATAGATGAGTATGACGTACACAGAGAGGGATGTGTGAGCACAGTTGGAGATGCACCCACGACACGGCAACACAGCCCATTGCAACACGAAAATACACCAGCTCGCAGTCGCGTTCGGGTGTGTGTATCTGCTTGGGCATATTCTTATTGCTTTGATACAACAGATTCATTGGTGTTTGTACATTTCCGAAAAAAAAATCAACACAAAGCCTAGCATCTCAGTACATCCACTCGTGTGAGGATGAAGAGCTGTGCCTTGGAAAAAAAAAAGAACGGGATCGCCAACGAGAAATGAGCGTGCCCACAGACCATGCTATTCGAAAATGGGAAGGGGAAAACAAACATTTTGGTGCATTCAAAAGAAGGAAATAGCGCGAGGCGGTTATGAATCGAAATAAAGATGAGATACGATGAGACATCGATGGAAACAGGAAAGAAGCCACTGTTCATGCATGTTGGAGAAAAAAAAAAGAGCGGAGGTCAGGATGGTTTTCACCGTTGCCGTAGACGTCAGACTGACCAATATGTTCGAATCGGTAACGAGTTGCGTGGATGTGTGCACAGACATAAAAGCGTGGGAGGAAAATGATGCGCAGGAGGGGGCTGTGTGTTTCACTACAACACGTGGAGACCTGGGTCAGTTGTCGCGAGACAGGGCCGCATGCGGTGTACCGTTCAAGGCTAGTCTCCTCAGTCTCGGGCAAGTCTCGAGGCCTTGGACGCTCGTGACGCCACTGTCCTCCGCAGTCAGAAACGAAAGCGACGGTGCGCCAGCCAATGGGGAGAGATCGCGAAGCGAGGCGCACTCATCGAACTCCACCTTCTTTAGGTTGCCGCAGGTACCCAGCCCAGTAATCGTGGTCACGCCACTCCCCTTTGCCGACATCTCTTTTTTTTTTTTTCTAATGCAACCGGATTAAACTGCAGAGACGGTAGCGACAGTCCTAGGGACCGTACCCCGAAAAATTTTCAGTAAAACATTAATCCGTAGAA
>JASANR010001302.1:0-11769 GCA_030849635.1 Wallacemonas sp. MBr04 | reverse complement strand
ACGCAGCTCCGCCATGGTCGCCTCCACACTGCGCAGGCGGTCCAGCTCCTTCTGCTGCGTCTCGGCGCGCTCTTTCAGCACACTCAGGCGGGTCGACAGCTCGGCGCAGGTGGCAGTGAGGGTCTGGATGGCGTCCTCGCGTTTGGTGCGTTCGTCGGTGATCTCCTTCTCGTTTCGCGCGCTGCTGACGTGCAGTTGTGCAAACCACGGTGTCAGGTTCGACTCCGACATGCCCGTTGAGGCGTTTGGCGAGGCGGCCACGGCAGTATCCGGGACGAGCGCGCCCGTTTCAAGGCGGCGAAACTGCTCCGGCCTGACATCATCGCCACCCCGTGCTGGGGTCGCGTCCACGTAGCGTAGAGCTGATTGTGAACGTGGACGCTTGGTGTTCGAGTGGATCTCAACGCCGTAATTCTCCGGAGTCGTCGCTTGCGTGTTGTTCGGCAGGCCATGGAGCGCGCTGTGACGACGCTGTGGCGACGGTGCCAGGCCATTCACTGGAAGCGGGGCGTTTTGAAGAGCAGCCTGGAGCCGTTCATCGCTTTTCTGGCTCGCCATGACGCGCGATGCCTTCTATTTCAGTTTTCTTTCTTTCTTTGTCCAATGTCACCTTTATTGTATTTACTGTCTCTGCGTGTTTGTCTGTTGGTATTCCCGTTTCTATAGATACCAGAGGAGGGGTAGAGATGAGATGAGGTGTGTGATGTGTATTTGAACTGTGTGTGTCGTTGATGTTGGAGTTGGTGATCCGCAGCAAGCTTGCTGTGACCTTGTGGAGCACATGCGTATCTATCGCCGCAGCGCGACAACGCGGGTGACCCGACGGTCATTGGTGTGTCACATTCAATTCGGCTGCAGTAAGCGCCCGTGCCGGGACGACCGTCATTCAACAAAAAGTAAATGCTGCTGTAGGAAAACAAAACTGTCCGAGGTGCTCGGTTATGGATTACATACTGGTAGAAAGAGGATGAACGAATTTTGAGTTGACCAAATCACACATGGTCCGCCGAGTACGCACATTTCAAGTAAGCAAAACAAAACAAGATACTGCTGTGGCACATGAGTACTTGTTCAAACAAAAAAAGGGAAAAAGGCAAATCAGTTTCACTTTACAGCGATGCTTGCCGTGTGTGCAGTGCACTCGTAATTTACATTTCAATGTCGTACTGACCAGGCTGGGCGGGGGGACGGCTGCCTTCCTGCGCCGCTACATCTAACAGCGGGGACGCCAAGGGATCGGTGTGGTCACTACGCACACCACGGCGCCGACGGACTGTGGACGCTGTGACGCCAACCTCGTTGTCCGCCACGACAAAGGGCTTCCAGTCCGGAGAGAGCGGGTCGACCGGTGGCGTCACTTCAGACGGCACCACGACGTGCTGCGCGTGTGCCGCCTGCTGTGCCTCCAGAAACTCGGTGATGGCCTCCATCTCGCGCTCGTCCTCCTTGCGCCAGCGCCGGCACACGCACCACCCGAGCAGGAACGCAAACAGCAATAGCGCACACTGCACGGCGAAGACGGTGCCGACGAGGATGGCCACAGCCGATGTCTCCTTCAGACAGTCCTGGCCGCTAGCGGTGTAGCCGGCGCGGCACACCGTGCACCCACCAAGACGGTCGAACCAGTAGCCCGCCTCGCACTCGTCGCAGCGCAGACGCATGCCGTCCACGCAGCGCTTGCAGTGCCGCACCGCACACTCAGCAGACATGCACGACCCCGTCCCGTCCGAGCTCACCTCGAACCCGGCAGCGCACTCCTGGCACGTGTTCGCATCGCCGGCCACGCAGTGCTTGCAGTGCGGCACACCGCACGGATACAGCACGCACACCTGGTTCTTCAGCTGCAGCTCGTACCCGTCGTTGCACGTGGCGCACACCTCCGTTTGGTCCGCAGCGCACGCACTGCAGTGAGGCACGTTGCATGGCGTCTTCACGCACGTGCGAGTCCCGGTCGTGTTCAGCGAGTAGCCCGACTCGCATTTGTAGCACAGCGTGCGACTGCCAGACACGCACTCCGCGCAGTGAGCCGCGGTGCACGTAGGGCGTACGCAGGTGCCAGCGCCACTCGCGTCTAGCACGTAGCCGCTCGCGCACGTCGCACACGCACTGCCACTGCCCACGCGGCACGCCGAGCAGTGCGGCGCCACGCACGCGACCGTGTCGCACGACAGCGAGCTCGTCAGCCCGTACCCGAGCGAGCAGCCACCGCAGGCGGTCGACTGCCCGAACAGGCACGCATCGCAGTGCTCTACATCGCAGACGACAGGCGTGGGGCTGTACGCGTCAGTGAAGACGAGCGCGTCAGCAGGCATCGTGCAGTAGGGTGAACTGTACGCGGCTGCACATGTGCACTCAGCCCGCTGCACATCAGTGGCGATGGACACGAATCTACCGCCAGAGCTGCCAATCTGGCTGCACGCCGCATTCGATGCCACATCAATGCCCGCTATCAGGTACGGGCTACCGCGCATCTCGATAGTCTCGCCGTAGGCACCGATAAGCTGCGTCGCAAACAGCTGGTGAGCGTCGAGTGCGCCAAGGCTGTTCAACAGCTGGCCCCCAACGGTGATGTTACCCATGTACGAGACCCAAGTCGACTGGTCCAAACCGTATATTGCCGGGACGCTCAACGTGTAGGAGCTACCATACATTACGGAACCGACGTTGATGTGCCGAAACGTGTACATGGCGTAAGTGCCAGACCCGGTGACCGGCAAGTTGACGCCAAACCGAAAGAGCGGTCCATCACACGTAATGCCGGCGAAAATAAAGTTGCCCTGCGCGACGCTGTTGTCCGCAATCGCCGTGTCCCCGTTCCGTGCGTCGAAGAAAGGCTGGCCATTCGTCACGGTAATGTTGCTGAAGCGGATCACGCCATACGTTGAGCTCGAGAGCGTGGATGCGTGAACGTCACTGTACATGAACGCACCGCGGGCGTCACGAAAATCGATCATGTCAAACGCGATAAGTGACTGAAAGCTGCCAGTGAGGCAGGACGTGTACGTGCACAGCGGCGTCACCTCCAGCACGTGCGCCGCACCCGTCACGGTGGCCTCAGAAAAGGTGAACGCATTGCTGTTGGTGACCGAGAAGCCGTTTGGAGCGCCGAACAAAATCACGGAGCCTCCAGCCCCGGAGCCCCACGTGGCGCGCACGCGCTGTATCACCATGGAGGACGGAGAGTCACCGGAAGTCAGGTAGAAGTTTTGCAGGTCGAAGAGCGGCGTGCGGCCTTGCATCATCGCCGTGACATTTACGATGCGCACCGAAGACGAGGTGGGCAGGTAGCCAAGAAACCCGATTGTTGCATCCTGCACCTCTGTGTCGAGCATGCTCAAAAGGATTAAAGGTAAGGTCGTCGAGGGTGCAGTCAGTGGATTGTTCACAATAAGACCGCCGCCCTTGATCGTGCAGCGCTGCAGCACAACAGTCACGCCCGCTACCTGTGCAGCTGAAGCCGTCGCATCCAGCACGCTGCCGTCCAGCGTCATGGATTGCAGCGTGCGGATGCCGTTCAGCGGGATCGTCACCCCGCCCTCGGCACACAGCGGCGCCAGCGCAGACAGAAAGCAGAGCAAAGCACCGAGCCGCACCGCCCATGTCCGCAGCCGTGGCACGTGACAGAGAGCCATTGGCGGGTGAGTGAGCACCGTGGTTTCGCGTGAAGCACGTGAGAGCGAGGTGAGCCCGGAGAAGAGAGTGTCCACGAGAGAAAAGACTGAGTGGGATTGGTAGTGATGAGAGAGAACAAGTGCGGGGTATGAGATAAGAGGAAAGGAGGGAAATGATGGAACACGCTCAAGTACGGAAGACACCAGAATAGGTGAGGTCAAGAACGTCTCCTGTGTTAGGCCCCGTGAAGCAACGGGAACAAGAGGCGTGCTCAATTGAGGCGACGCCGCAGTGCGCGATGTTGAGCGTAGTGAGCGGTGTTGACGGCCACGTCGACGGTTTTGTGAAGAAACAAAGAGCGTCCGCTTGAGAAGCATATCGCATTTCGCGCGTACTCGAGAAAATGGAGAGTTTTGTTGGCGAGGAAACGTGTACGAGGACTGTGTCCGCAAGAGGAAATCCACGAAAGACAAGGAGACTCATCGGATAAGACAATAAGCCGTCGGCTGCGCAGACTGACGCAAGAAGCCCTCACTCACTGGAGCAGCTGTCAGAGGCGCACAGGTTCCCAGGCAAGCATGCGCCACAAACGTTGTCCGCTGCGCAACTAGTGTGCAGTCCGTGATGTCGCAGGTGTAGCATCCGTTGCCTATCAAACGATGGCGTAACTCACATTTCGTCGGGCGGCCGTTTTCGTGACATGCGATAATTTTGCTGAGTCGGTTGGACGAAGATCGGCACTCGCAGGAGATCGTACTCCCAGCTCGTCTCTCGGGATGGGGCGCTCATTTGGTGGTGCAGGCGATTGTGCGTCCAATGCTTTGCGCGTGGCTGCTATCCTGCGTGGTAACGGCATCAGCGCACGGGGCTCGCTGTGCAGGTGATCTTACTTGGGTGCCGTTTGCGCCTTCACCCACTCGAGGTACGGCTCGTTCCCCTGCTCCCCAAGTGGCAGGGCGACGACCTCGGGGCACTCGTACGGGTGGTTCGCGGTGACGACCCGCACAATGTCCTCCACGCACGCCGTACGGGTCTTGATAATGAGCAGACATTCCTCGTCCTCGTGAAGCTCGCCTTGCCAGGCGTAGATGGAGGTGACGGACGGAACGATGTTGACGCACGCCGCATGGCGTTGCTGCACAAGCAGGCGTGACAGTGTTTTCGCGACTTCCATACACGGGGCCGTCACGTAGCAGCCAGAAAGCATCGTTCACAGGAGTCAGCGCGGCTGCGTCGCGAGTCCACGTGTAATGTTGTAAAACGATTGCTTGCGATACTAGTTATTGTGCGTATGCGTGTTGGGCGGAAGAGACGGTGAGATGTGGCAGTGACTGGGAGCAAGCGAGTGAAAGCCACGCTTCACTGGTACGCGAGTTGACGTTTCAAACAGTCGCGCCTTGTGAACAAGGTACCGAACATTGAAACGCTTTGAACAGTCGAGGACGGTCGAATGTGTTTGGATGGGGTTTATGCACCGCACAGTACAAGGGATAGCCAAATCAGAGAGATCAGAGTTAGAGAAATGTTTCTCCATCGCGACAAACATCCAAGAAAACAGACACACAAAATCACAACGGATTCTGTCCAGCCTGCAACACCCTCTCCGCAACCTCTATTTGACCAGGCCATGCTTGTCACTGTCCCGTCACGACGCCGAGGTCACCTGCAGTTGTGCCAGTTGCGGCGGCACGCACGGGTTCTGTGGCACGGCGTAGTACGCCTCCCGGCGAGTGAGGTGGCCGCGAGGAAGGGCTGCGAATGACAGCTCACCGCACGGGGGTTCGCCCAGCTCGGGATCCGCACCACCCGCGAGTACCACCCCGTCGAACGTGTAGGTGCCACTCACGATATGACCCGCGACAAGATCCACGCGCACGTTGTACTGCACCGTGAGACCCGAGGTGGACAGGGTGGGCATCACATCCGCACCACTCGCCACGGCAGAGTCGCTCGTGACAGTGATGGTGCCCTGCTGACCGCATCCGATGGTCTCGCGTGATTCGGCGGACAGCAGATTGCGCGACGTCACGACGGTGGCCTTGGCCGTGTGAAAGGTCAGCTGCTGCACAAGCGTGAGTCGTGCGCCTTGGATGGCCTTGGCGGTCTTGTTGTGCATGGTGAGGGTCACCTCGAGGCGGTCCTCATTGAGCGTCACCCAGTTCGGCTTGAGAGTCATGCGAACAGCGAGTTGCTGTTTGCTGTTTGGCTTCGTCCCTGAGCCGCCGCCGCCACCACACAGCGCGCCACAAGAGCTGCCGGCGGCCGGGAAGCGCACCTCGACGCACGTGCCCTCGTCACGCAAGCGGTGCTGCATGCAGCCGATGAAGGTGCGATTCGGCAGCGGCGGCTGCATCGGCAACACACAAAACGCGCAGGTGGCCGTGTCCAGCTCCTTGCCGTCCACGCCGACGACGTAGACCTTGACGTAGTACCGCAGCTCCGCACGGCTCGTGCTCTGGTCGCCGTTCTTCACCTGCACGCCAGTCTCGTAGCTCGGTGGGAGCTCGGCCGGGAGCGCAAAGGCGAAGGGGTACGTGTACGATCCGGCGGGCAACACGACGTGCTGCTGCGCCGCTGCGGCCTCCAACGAGGTGAGCACGGAGTTGTTGCCCAGGCCGGCAGCCGCGCCACTGACAAAGCTGTTGTCAGCGAGGTGAGTCTCCTGATACGTGGCCTCCTCCTCACCGGGTGGTGCCTCACTCGTGTTGGGCACCGCACTCTGCTGGGACGCATGCGACGTGGTGCGGCGCGGTCGCGTGAGAAGATCACCCGCAATCGTGACGATCTCGCGGTAGTAGACGTAGTCTTGAGAGACCGTACCGAAGGGAACGTCCGGAGTTGTGAGCTCGGCGACGTGGTCAGCCATGGCATGGACCTGCTCCTTGCCCACGATCTTGACGTGCACGTTGCGCACTGGCGTATCGCGTGAAACGTTGAGGCTTGTAGAGCCCTGCAGGAGCGCACCAGCGAAGACGCGCGTCAGTGTGAGTGCCACAGACGACTG
This sequence comes from Wallacemonas sp. MBr04, assembly GCA_030849635.1. Classification (NCBI taxonomy): domain Eukaryota; phylum Euglenozoa; class Kinetoplastea; order Trypanosomatida; family Trypanosomatidae; genus Wallacemonas; species Wallacemonas sp. MBr04. The sequence continues at coordinate 5,153 of JASANR010001302.1, read as the reverse complement.
ACACGAGGACGCCGAAAAGAAAGAGGGGTTATGTGACATGGATAGTTCGATCGAAAAGGAAAAGGAATGGAGAATAAAAATGTATGTCGCGAGAAAACTTGTGAGCGCAGCAGCAGTAGTGGTCGAGCAGTTTTCACCTAGCCAGGGGTAACAAGAATCACAACGGCGCAGCGCAGTGGAGACAGAAAGAGAGGTAGTAGGTGTGCGTTTACCAGTCATGGCGTGGAAAAAGCAAGGAAGGGATGCATAAAGAAACGTGATGGCGTGTCCGATTGACACGGACGCAAGTCCCGTTTGTCACTGAAGATGTGAATTGAACAGAAGGAAGGGGCTAGAGAACTGGTTTCCGTTTGCAGTAATGTCTATTCGTCAGACAGGCAGCAAGCGCATCGAGTAGATCGCCTGTTTTGGCACGCTGTGGAGATGTTGAGTCGTCAAGATACGTTTAGTAAACATTTCGGGACTGTGCACACAAGAAAGAATCGAGAAAAAAAATCGTCGAGTCACGCGTAAAAAAATCGATTGCTGAAAGCGCGTGCGCTCCGACCGTTCGAACATGATAAACATGTTAAAAAGATTAACAGAGACACGAACGCAGCCGGTACCATTGCCCCAGAACACTGTTTGTGCGAATGGGTCATCGTCGGGCATTGCGGAGACACGTGACGGTTGCGGGTAGACGCGATGACAGAAAAGAAAAAAAGTACATCAATCGAGCAAACAACAGTTGCGGAGGAGCACGGGTCCGTGTGTTGCCAGTAGTGTTGGCACGATTCTGAACAATATTCACGGATAAATGCGTATTTCTTCGTGGTCAGTGACGTCTGAGTGAAACGAAGCAGGGGCACGCGACACTGCGCAGAAGATATGACATATGAACTCTCATCTACGCCTCATAGGTCAGAGTTAGCCGACGCCTGCGCAGACTGAGGCAGCAAATCTTCGAGCGTACCGGAGCAGCCGTTTGTGGCGCAGTCAACGCAGCGCTTGCCGTCGGTGGCGCGCAGGTACCCAGGCTGGCACGCGGCGCACACGTTGTCCGCCGAACAACCGTTGCAGCTCGCGGCGTCGCACACGAAGCAGGTTTTACTGTCAGAAGAGAGCGAGTAGCCTGAGGCACACGAGCCACAGACATTGTCAGCAGTACAACTGGAGCAGCCAGTGATGCCGCAGCTGAAGCACGTCTTGCCATCAGTAGACAGTGTGTAGCCGGCTTGGCACGAGCCGCAGACGCCGTTCGCTGTGCAGCCGTTGCAGTTTGCAATGCCGCAGCTAAAGCAGGACTTCTTGTCGGAAGATATGGTGTACCCAGAAGAGCAAGTACCGCACACATTGTTGGCAGTGCAGCTGGTGCACCCAGTGATGCTGCACGCGTAGCACGTCTTGCCATCAGACGCCAACGTATACTGCGCGTTACAGGTGTCGCAAACACCGTCAGACGAGCAGTGCGCGCAGTACGGCACCGTCGCACTGCACGCCCAGCACTCATAGGACGGGTTCGGATCGTTCGACAGCTGATAGCCGGTGTTACACGTTCTGCACGTGTTGTACGGATATCCGGCGGTGGTGGCCTCCGTTTCACCAAAGAACGGCAGAGCGCAGTTCACGTTCGGGAAGGCGGGGGAGCATACCTTTTCACCAGTTGCTGAGTCACACGTGCCTTCCGACACAGAGCAGGTGCAACTGTAACCATAATCCCACTCAAAGTACATTCCCATCACGGGAAAATCTGGTAGCACGCACACCATATAGTCTTTGCACCACTCGAAGTCGTGCAGAGGATCGGTGGCAGCGGTGTGCAAAGCCAAAAACGCACTCGTCAGTAGCGTGAGCGTGAGGACGTGGAAAACAAGTCGCATGATGGAGGTTTAAGAAACGGTGAGCTCAAGTCATAGGAGAGACGGGTACAGGAGAATCAGAAGAGCAGGAGAAGAATGTAGGGAGGATTGTGAACGTGATGGTGGAGAATCGCAGCGGGGACAAGTCGCGTGCAGGAGCATGTGATGCGAAGGTCGGCTTCAGGCAGTCACCACAATCACCACAGTCGTGGCAGGTGTCGAGCACATGAACACAGCATGGGCCACTGTGGCACCAGGTTCACTGCAGTGCAGAGGGCATCGCGAACTAGGCAAGCGAAACGCTTCGCTATGCGTACGCCAGCGATGTGGACAGCGACTGTTAGCGTATGAGTGTTGACGGACGGCATGGCAAAGGAGAACGAACATTGAGTGCAGATCAAAGCTGATGACAGAAGCAAGTAAAAAAAAAGAAACAGGGAAGTAAAACAATTTTTGAGAGATCGATGCTGAGTGGAGAACACAGCAGACACCAGGATTGTCGTCGTCAGGACATAGTTTTTGAGAAAAATCAGCGTCCGTCGCTGAACACGATCGCCCACTTCATTTGCGATGTGCATACATGGCGAGATGGTGAACAGTTGAACATGCCACTGTCACCGGAGAAGAAACAAACTGGAAACGTGGGAAGAACACGGAGAGCGGCCACACGCGTGGCGGCTGCACCAAAAAGTTCGTCCGTTAAGACACACGTGACAGCCAAAATAGGTACGGCCACAAACGACAAGCGCAGGAAGCAGCCACGCACCACCCGGGGTGTACGACAACAAGTGAGTGATGTTGAGGTCCCTGGTGTTCGATACATAAGGCGACTGTGGACACGCAAAGAACTGCACATCGTCAGGAAACAACAGCAAAAGAAAACTGACCTGGTGCTGAGCGTGGCACAGTCAAACGCGGCCACGGCAGACACCAGGAACAGGAACTCTACTGCTCACATCTAAACGCAGTGAGAGAGATAAAAGAAACAAAAAAACAGTTACTTTGGGAAAAGAAACCCTGCATAATTGACGGGTCAGAGAAACGACGAGTTCAGAACACAGATTTCAGATACACCTCGACACTATTATTTTTATTTGAATGAGAGCGCGACCAAAGCATTGTAGACCTCACGACAGGCCAAGCGCACTCAATTGTTCGGGTTGGTCTTTGCTGGGAACACAGTAAGTAAACACATTGGATAGGCAGAATAAAGCAAAAAGATAACGTGCATTAAAAGCAAAAAACAGAGAAACGCCGGTGGCCAGCGGCTGATCTAACCCATTGCGCCATGGAGAAAAGGGTTTTCTGGTTAGCATAAAGTTTTTTTTTCGCGGACAGCTTGTCAACAAACTCATTTTATCAATATCGGACTTCGAGAGGACATCAATTTACGCACTAGTGGAAAATCACGAGCACAAATGGGCAAAGAAAAGAAAAAAAGGATGGGGTACATCAGAGGTGGGACTGCTTCACTCGCACACACAGGTGAAAGACTGCTGGGGAGCGTTGTGTTGGGGAGTACGGAATTACCGTTGAGTGCTGTCAGAGAGGTAGTGCATACACACGTGAGGTCGTGAAGAAACGTTCACAGGTCAATTTCAGCGAACGATCCTTCACGCTGGCGACGTGCAGACAGCTGGTCGTCATCGAGTCCGTCGGCAATGCCGGCGTTGCCACGGACGTAATCGCTCATGTCCACGTCCGCCACGTCCACTCCGAGGCCGCGACGCTTGCCACGACGACGGTCGCGCAACGGGCTGCCAGTGGATGGCACACCGGAAGCCACGCCTAAAGGATTGGCGTTGCGCGCCTGACCGTTCTGATCAAGGTTCAGCGGCTGCATCTCGTCGAACGTCCACTCGTCCGGCCGCATCGCAGCGTACGGGTTGTTCATGGGATTGGCACCGCGGTGGAAGCTGGGCTGCTGGTGGCTGTCGGGGCTGGCGTCGCCGAGCACAATCTCACCGCCGAAGTTCACCACTCGATTGCGTCGTCGGGCGAGCTGAGTGGGCTGCCAGGCACTCGCAGCGAGAGTGTTCCCGTCGTCGTCAACCGTCTTGCACTTCAAATCGGATTCGTTGCTTCCGCCATCAGTGCAGCGCTCAATAGGAAGCCGTTCTTCCTCAGCGTGGAGAGGCGTGGGACGAGACCTGCAGCAGCAGCAGCACACGATGATGATGATCACGACGACAACCACAGCCGCAGCGACAAGACCCACAATCAGCCACACCCACCACGGGATGCCAGACTTCGTGCACACACCAGTATTACCCAACTTGTAGCCAGAAGCGCACGCCGCACACACAGTGCCGTCACTGGGCGAAGCACACCGCGTGCAGTGCGGGGCCGTGCACGCCGTGCACAGGGAGCTCGAAGTCAGCACGTAGCCGTCCGCACACGCACCGCACACGTCGGCCGTTCCGCACGAGACGCACCCATCCACCGCGCAGGGGATGCAGCTCTTGCCGTCCGTCGACAGCGTGTGATCCGGCTCGCACGTGCCACAGATGCCGTCAGCCGTGCAAGCAGTGCAGCCGGTGATGCCACAGCTGTAGCAGGCCTTCTTGTCGGACGACAGTGTGTGGCCGGGGTCACAAGCACCGCACTCGCCATCACCGCTGCAGCTGGAACAGCCAGTGATGCCGCACGAGTGGCAGGCCTTCTTGTCGAGGGAGAGTGTGTGACTAGAGGAGCAGGTCCCACACACCTTGTCGGCCGTGCATCTGGTGCACCCACTGATGCTGCATGAGTAGCACGCTGTGCCATCGGAAGACAGTGTGTGATCATTTTCGCACGCGGCACACACGCTATCAGCAGAGCATGACGCACAGCCAGAGACATCGCACACCACGCACGTCTTGCTGTCAGAAGACAGCGCGTAGCCAGGCAGGCAAGAGGCGCACGTGTTGGCCGCAGAGCACGAGCTGCATCGCGTGGTGTCGCACGAGTGGCACGTCTTTTGGTCCGACGACAGCGTGTAACCAGAAGAACACGAGCCGCAGATACCGTTTGCTGTGCATCCGTTGCATCCGCTTATGCCGCATGAGTAGCAGGCCTTCTTGTCGGCCGACAGTGTGTAACCAGCGGAGCAGGTGCCGCACACGTTGTTAGCCGTGCAGCTAGTGCAGCCAGTGATGCTGCATGAGTAGCACGTCTTTTTATCAGTAGATAGTGTATAGCCTGCTTGGCATGAACCACAGATGCCGTTCGCAGTGCAGCCGCTACAGCCGGTGATGCCGCATGAGTAGCAGGCTTTCTTGTCAGAGGATAATGTGTAACCAGAGCTGCACGAAGCGCACACATTATTGGCCGTGC
>JASANR010001301.1:0-11029 GCA_030849635.1 Wallacemonas sp. MBr04 | reverse complement strand
GGCACCGTTGTCCTCGTATCGGGCATGGGCTGACCGGCCTCTCGAAACAGCCCAGCGGCGCGCAGAAGCACGCGGTTTTGCGGTAAAGCGGACTTGTTGAATGAGACGTGACTGTCCGTGAGCGGGTCCCAGCCGGCTGGCAGCGCATGGTCGTTGAAGAGCGCCGCCTTGCAGATGCGGTCGAGTGCTTGCGGGATGCCCTCGCCTGTCTTGGCACTCACCTCAACGTAGTTGGCATCGGGCAGGATGCTGAACACCTGCGACTGCAGGTCGGCCACCGTCACGATGGCCTCCAGATCGACCGGCTCGTTATCGTCCTCGTCTGCGTGACCACCACCACCGCCGGTCTTGGAGGAGAAGGAGGCGGAGGATGTTTGTCGAGAGGGATTCCCAACAAAGGCCGCCTCCGGTGAGGCTGCACGACGCGCGTTGGCGACGAGTGCTTCTTGGCGCGTGGCGTCGTCGGTGTCATCGGGGCCCCTCTGCAGCAAATCCAGCTTGTTGCCGATGAAGACGAGGTTCTGTTGATCCAGGTTGGGAATGAAGTCGGATGCGAGGGTGAGGTGTCGCTCCATGAGGTCCTCAAGGGTGTGCATGTCGGTGACATCAAACACACACAGGACCAGCGACGCGTTGCGGTACGTGCTTTCGTGCACCGTGGCGTAGCGCTCGAGACCGGCGGTGTCCCAGATCTGGAGCCGCACGTTCTGGCCAGGCGTGACGTCCTGGACGACGTGCGAGAAGAAGTCGGTGCCGACCGTCGGCGAGACGCGAATGTCTTCGACCGGGTCCTGCGGTGCGCCTGGTGGCAGGTGAGCCGCCATCAAGCGACGCACCAGCGTGGTCTTGCCGACACTGTAGTTGCCCACAACGACGACCTTGTAGACGTACTCCTTGACCATGTCGTCGGACGTGTACGTCCCCGTGAATTCGTCGTCCTCCATTCTGCGGAGCGAAATGAAGTATTGTGAGAGCTAAGAATGAAACGATAGAAAGACCAAGAACGAAAAGATGAGAAGCAAGGAGGACGGAGCAATACGCAAGGACGCAAAGGAGAAAAAGAACGACACCTTCACTGGGAGATAGAAGCAAGACGTGTAAAGAAGAGTAACAGGAGGTAGGAGTGTGTACGAGTGTAAGGGGGTGAACGGGATGAGCGCAAGAGCTCACTCTCAGATGCGAATGGGTCACACGCCACAGCCACCCGGAGAATGGATACCTCCAGCGATCACCGGAAATACGCGTACATGCGGGAGTGGCCGATCAGTGAAGGTATTGCGTTGTCAGGAAATTTGTGTGAACGGGAAAACGGGAAAAGAAACAATAATCACATTCATAGAAAACAGAGGGAGAGAAGGATAAATGTGAAGAACGGGGGAAAATGGGAAAATGGGATGTGGGGGGAGCGCAGTTTTTGATGCGTGTGTACGAGTGGCACACGTCAGAGCTCGTCGTCCGACTGCGGTTTGAGCACACTGCCACCGCGTGCTGCGCGTTTGTGCGCGGCAGCCTGCTCGATCAAGGCGGGGAGTGTCTGCGCGGACGGGCCTTGCAGAAAGAAGTCCATGTTGTCCGTGTGGTTGGTGCGCTCCTGGTTCAGCTCAATCTTGACCACGCCCTGTGACCAAATGTAGTCTGGGAGAGACGCCGCGGGCTGCACCACGCCGCTGGTGCCGATGACGATCAGCACGTCTCCCTTCTTGAGGCGTGCCATCGCACGGCGCGCGTTGGCCCAGGCGTCCTCGGGCAGACTCTCTGTGAAGAGCACGGCATCCGGGCGGGCTTTGCTGCCACACTGTGTGCACGTGGGTTGCTTTTCGGGGAGCGGCTGGTCGACCGGCATGGCGATGGGGTGGCCGTGACTGACACAGCGGTGGCGAAATATCGTGCCGTGCACCTCGAAGACGGTTTCGGGTGGGTTGCCAGCGCGTTGATGCAGGTAGTCCACGTTCTGCGTCACGATGTGCACGGCGTCTGGGCTTGCGAGGCCGAGCGTGCGCCACATGTTGGCGACAGCGAAGTGCCCCGCGTTGGGCTGCGCGTCGAAGATGGGTCGGTGGAACTGGCGGTAGTTGGACCAGGCATAGCCAGGCAGCCAGCGCCAGCCGACAGGCGTGCCGAAGAGCGCGAGCTTGAGCTTGTTCTTCCAGACACCAACTTCAGGGTCACGAAAGGTCACGATCCCGCTCTCGGCGCTCATGCCCGCGCCAGAGAAGACAGTCACACGCTGCGCACGGGAGAGTGCCGCGGCGGCCTGGTACGACGCCGGCGCCACACTTTCACCAATCACGGGCCCGGTGCTGAGCGGGGTGCCGGACGAGGGAAGTTGCTCAGACATCGTCACGAGAAGGCGAGAGCGCAGCAGATAGCTGGAAAAAGAGTGCGGTAGGGTGAGGCTGTGACGTGAGAGAAGCATTCACTTGAGGTTGAGAGGCAGTGGCAGGAAAAGAGGGAGAGTGTGAAAAATGTATGCGAAGGTTAAGAAACAGCGGTGCTGAGGTGGTCCCTGGAGGGACGGGCCAACGAGTTCTTGGCCGTTCGGCACAACACGGTCGGTCGGACTGCGAACGCCCACGACGGCAATGACTATTGTACAACAGGTAATTGAGAAGTCTGGAATAGGAATGGAGGAAGCATGGTAACAAGAAACACGTGGAGACGATAACCACTTGACCTACTCGCGTCGCCTCTGCTTTTGAATCGGCACAACGGGAGCCGAGAAGCGGCCCGGTGCGTAATCCGCCTCCTCGAGATTATTGGCGTCCGCCCACGCACGTACGAGTGCTTTGGTAGGCTCGTCAAGTGGACAGCCCTGGGCATTAAGCTGTTGCATGTGCGTGCAGTGTGCCACGAGCCACGCTGTGAGGGTGGGCGTGTCGTCAGAGAACGTCGTGAGACCTGTGGTGGAGATATCGAACGTGGTCAACGCAGAGAGTGGGAGAGCCTCGCCGGATTGTGTGTTTTTCGCCTGCTCGAGAATACGCGCGAAAAAGCCGGACAGTGACGTCAATCGGCTGGTGTTGCTCACATCGATACGCTCAAGGCAGCGGCATCCGGCCAGCACTGTGATGTCTGCGAGAGGTGCGCAAAACGCAACAAACTCCTCTAGTTTGGGAAAAAGAAGGGCAGAGAAAGGTGCGATACGTGCGTGACTCTCAGCGACGAGATGTGTGAGCTGTGGGCAGTGGACCAATGACAGCACAGTCAGACCAGGAAACAGGCTCAGCGTCTCTGTGGCATCGCTTTGCAGGGAGAGAATGACGCTGGTGATGGCTGTCTGACTGACTTGGACGGATTGCAGGTTCGGCAGCGTGCTCAACACGTTGAGAGATCCCGTGAGGGACTCGCAGCGAGACAGGCTCAGTGTGCGCAGTGACTGGCAGTGAACCAATCCATCAATGGACAGCAGTGGCACGTCGGTGCACGTCAACTGGTGCAGCGCAGTGAATTTGCCAATCCGATTTAGGTGGGCGGAAGGAATCGCACTGCAGCCACTCAGTAAGAGTTTCTCAAGGTGCGGTGCTGACGGGCTCTCGAGCAGAGGCATGAGATCTGACAGCGTGGTGCAGCCACTGATAGAGACAGAGTGCAGCTCAGGACATGTGCGTGCCCATTCGAGGGAGTCCACAGGGCAGTCCTCAATCTCCACAGCGGAGAGGTGCATCTTGTTCGCCAACGCGGAAAGATCCGTCAAGGCAGAGCAGCGGCAGAACTCAGCGGAGCGAAGCTGTACTGCATTTTCGATCCCACTGAGTGAAGGAATGGTACTACAGGAGTTGAGACTAATGGACTCCAGTGCAGAGAAGTCTCCCATGAAATGTGTGGCACAGGGCCATTCGTACAAGTACATGTCTTTTTTGAAGAGGAGAGACGGAACGCCCTCCAGCGCCACGCCTTCCTCAAAGTCGACGTTCGTCAACTTGGGCAGCCCAAGCACGGGGTCGAGATCGTGCAGTGCGGAGCAGTTGTTGATGCGGATGGTCTCGAGCGCGGTGCAGTTCGCAAGCGGTGTGAGGTCACTCAAGGTGGTGTAGCTGATGTCCAGATCTCGCAACACGCAGTGTGGCGGGAACAGAGGGAGCTCACTCAGCTGTTCGCACGAGGAGACATTCAGGACCTCGAGCTGAGGACACGTGAGCAGCGGTTCAATCGTCTCGACCGCCGTCATTGTGAGGGCCACTTTGCGCAGTCGCGGGAGGCCGGAGAGTGGCGTGACGTCATCCAGGCCGAAGCATTCACGGCATTCGCAGATCTCCAGTGCCCGGCACGCCTCGATCCCGCGTAGGCTCGACAGATTCGAGGCGCAGATGTCAAAGACACGAAGATGGGTGAGGTGGCTCAGCGCGCGCAGCCCGTTTGCCTCGTGATCAGCGGGCGTGAAGCCACGCACTACCTCCAGCTGCGTGCACACAGCGAGAAAAGGGTCCAGTTGGAACGGTCCGCGCGAGTAGATATCTGCGATCCTGATCGTCGAGAGGACTGACAGGTCTGCGTCGGCGCTTGCGGGGTTAGCAGGAGACTCCTTTGTGTGCCGGATGTGTGCCAACTGATCACAGTTATCGAGGCTGATGGAACGCAGAGGTCCATACGCATCCGTCGGTGTGGGAAGCAGGATCGTCGTCAGTTCGCGACATAGACGTACGGTGAGAGAAAGGAGATGTGCGCGTGATGCGAGTGGACGCAAGTCGAGTGTGCTCGTTGTCGCAGACTGGCAATAAAGTGTGGCGGGCAACGGGACAGTTAGGCTGCGCGAAATGGGCCGGCACAGCCACCACAACGAGCGCTCTAGCGCAACGTCCGCCTCGCCGTGCTCAAGGTAGATCGCGCGGACACCGAGGCTGTCAGGTGCGGCACTGTGATCCTTCAGCAGCTGGTTTGACTCGCGGTCTTCATACGAAAGCATGTCTCGTTCATTCTGACCAGACGTAAGGTGCATTTTGAGTGTGGGAGAAATGTACTGTGCTGCCTTCTCGACTGCGAAGCGGTTGCGTGGGTTGCTTGCTGCCAAAGCGAGTGGCGCGTCCTTAACGAGGGAACGGTCCGAGTACGGTGGTGTCGAGTTGCTGCGATAAAAGGAAGTGATGCACAGCATCATCGCGGTTGTAGCGGGCATCGTGCTGAGTGTTTGTGTGGGTGTGGGTGAAGACTCCTACCAGAGTTGCTATGTCGTTGTGTGACGAAGGGTTCTACGAAAGTGTAAGAAACGAAGAAATGTTAAGTGGACTGTCAACGTGTGCAGTTAAAGGCAGAATAGAGACTATACAAGGGGCAGGTGTGGCAATGAGGGTGCAATGTGGGAAGCGTGACTGATTTAGTCGGCGATGAAACGGTGTCAGTTGTGCGTGCGCGTGTGTACTTGAGCGTCGCCAGAACAAGGTTTATGGTTTGCAAGGCTGTGGGGAGGACGTCACGGCTACACAGAGACATCGTTGAAGTGTGAGGTAACGGTGTTTCGCGTGGACTCTTGCTCGAAAACACGAGGAGAACAAAACGTGTCTTCTATGAATGTGGCATGAGGTCACCTAAAATACTAACTGCGGATCATGTTACGGCGCCTGTGGCAGCAAAGCCTCACGCAAAAAAAAAGTTAGTGTTAAAAATGGAGAAGGGACACAAATTAGTAGATGCTCTAGTGAGCACACCGCCACATGAACAACGAGTGGGGTCTCGTCACATCGAGGCTTCTGACCGACTAGTTGGCATTCATTCCATGATCTCGCATGCTCCGTCCCTAGTGTGAGACGAGGCATGAGAGAAGAAGAACGAAACGAAAGAAGTAGTGCCAGAGTGAAAGCGTCAGTGAGTGCGACGACAAAGTGTCAGTTGTTCAGTGGGAGATTTGCAGAACGAAAAGGAAAACAAAAGAGGAACATAGGAAGGCATGAAAAGAAAACGAAACAACAACAGAGGAACAACAGAGGAAAATAAGTGAAGTGGTGAACCAACTATCCACCAATGCAAATACATATAGTGGAGGTGAAAAAAAAAGATAGTAAATAAAGAGTTGAGAGTGTGTGTGGTAGCACACGCCTCTCGCGCGGAAGATGGTGGTCACAAGACCGTTGGGAACAAGATAAACAAACTGGTCAAGCACAACGAAAAACAGAGTCTCATGATGTGTCGACGAAGCTGCTATAGATGGTGGCGATGGTGCCAAAGACAATGGCAATCACACCGGCGATGAGTAAAAAGTACGTGGCGCACCAATGCCAGATGCCAACGGTCTTGATGGACCAGTTGCCACAGTACATCCAGAACAGCGCGGGGAAAATGAAGCCGATGAAGCCACCGCAGAGTGAGCCGACTAGACCAAACGCAAGGTTCACGCTAGGAATGAACAAACCCGCCATGAGGCATACCAGTGCCTGCAGCACCACGACAAAGATGTGCTTCCAGTAGGCCAGCGTCTCAATGTCCCATTTGAGGCAGTGATAGACAAAGTTGCGGCACGGCACCATGTTCATGGCAAACGCGGCGCACACCTTGATTAGCATGCCGATGTACGCAACCATCATGTACGGCTGGTGGATCGGGTCGAAGTTCTCCAGAATAGAATCCTCAACGGCGCTGCCAAAGTCAAAGTAGCCAAAGATGCCGGCGAGGATGTAGAAGAACGTGCAGATGCCCATCGAGATGGCGCTGGCGAGTGTGAGCTGACGCACCGAGGGCTTCGGAGCTTCCCAGTAGACCGACCCCACCACGGCCTGACAGAGGTAGGCAAAGACAAAGATGGAGAGCCCGTAGATGGCCTTGTTACCTGTGGTGAAGTAGGCCATGTCGTCGCGCATGCCCTCCTTGAGGCCGTTGAGACACGAGTGCACCACGATGGTGATGACAAAGTACAGCACCATGCAGACACCAAAGGCCGAGACGTAACGAATGCTGTTGACGTGCTTGGGCAGGATGACAGGGACCATGCCAAACAGCCAGATGAGGCTCGTGATGAGCTTGTTGCCGCTGTCTGTCTTGAGGTACGGTGGAGTGGACGGTGCCTTCTGCAGGAGCGGTGTGATGAGAGTGGAGACAGTGGTGACGTAGCCGATGGCCGTGCCGATGCACGACAGCCACATGACAAACCCGACAAAGTAGTCCCAGCCGCGGCCAAAGACGAGCCGCGCAATCTCCTCGAACGTCCTGGCGCCGGTGATGCGCATGCAGAATCCGAGTAGCGTCATCGTGTAGACCGTGATGCCGACGATCACGGCGAGGTAGATCAGGGCCATGATGATGCCGGACGTCGCGAACGAGGAGGGCATCGACACGATCGCCCCACCCAGCGTGACAGACCCGAGACTGAAGACGTTCGCGGTCAGTCCACCGTAGGGCACGAGCCGCTGAAAGAAGTGCGTCAGTCGCGTGTAGCACGATGGCACGTGATGGTCCTCCGCATCGGTTGGGTGGTACATCGTCTCTGTTTCAGTGAACGGTTCGGGATACGCGACGGGGACGTGCTTTGTCACGGACGCCTGTAAGCCTGTGGAGACCACCACTGTCTCGTCTCCGGAGAGACCAGACGAATGAGACATGACAGAATTTACAGAAAGAAAAACACAGGAATGAAGAGAGAAGAACAATAAGGAAAAAAAGAGAACGATGGGTGACGATATAGCCAAGACGGCAAGCACACAGAGTGCTTGTGTCTGTCGCGTGAGAAACCGTAGCCGGAGACCTGTCGAGGAACAAATGAGAGTGGGAGAAACAGAGGGATATATAGAAGATGAAAAAGTGGAGAGAATAGTGTCTGCAAAAAGAATAGACTCACATAGCACAAATGCAGCATTCGGTTTCTGCTATCGCGTGAGTGATGCATTGCGGAAGTACGTCGCTGCACAGGCCCCGGGACAGTCCCTTGGAGCGGTGCATCATGAGGTGGCGCCTTGCGACCTCGCTGTCAGCTTCTGGATCGTGTCATATCATTTTGAAGAATTTGAAAAGGAGGGGGAAAAGAAACATGTATGTGAAGACTCGAACAATCTGTGGACGCGGCTTACCAAAGAAGTTCATCGCGCCCATTCGTGCAAAGGAATCGGAAAGCGAACCAAACGAGAGAGGAAAGTAATGGAGTATCCTGACAGTTGTCAAGAGTACCAACTGCACTTTCCTCAGCTCGAGTTTGGTTCGCTTTCCATTCCCACTCGTTGCTATTTGCGATTGCGAGCCACAACACACGCACCAAGAGAAGGGAAAAAGAAAAGAACACTGGTTCCACGAAAACGAAAAAAAATGCGAGTCAAGCATACAAGCACACACTGCAGAGACACCACAGTGCTCGTTTTATCACGATTTTGCGCTGAGTCGTGTCGTTCACGTTCCACCCCGTGTCGCGGACCTGATAACGGTGAGAAGAAACGGCAAGTAAAGGACGTCAATGAGGTCTATGAGTGGCGTGACGAGCGTGAAGCAGGAGGCATGAACATCAGCAGTGATAATACGACCGCGTACGTGCGTACAACTCGTCACTGGGAAAAAAAAGGAGAAAGAAAAACGATGTTGAAAAGAAAGAAAAAAACGCATCTCCGAGTCCATAGAGAATGTCGGGTCGCAGAAACATGAAGATTTCAGCGAGCAAACAGAACACAAGACCAGGAAAGGAAGAGGTGACTGCAAGTGAGAAAAAGAGGAGACGCACACAGATGGACAAGCACGGACCTTCTTTCCTATTTTTTCTTTGCGTTGGTTACAGTACAACGAGGGAAAGCCGAGCCACATACAACCAAGTTCACAGTTGATGCATTTCTTTTGTCGTGCGCGCGTCATTTTTTACACGAGTCACCGGGGCGAGAAAAAAAAGAGTGTGGGAAAACAAAGAGGGGAAAGGGACGAGAAAAAAAAGGGCCGGCACACAGAGAGGTTGTCATCGTTGAAGAGAAAAAAATTATTTTTGAGAGCCGTGACATTGTACTCAATGTGTGACCAGTGGGGAACGAATTGGAGAAAAAAACGTGTGATAGAGAGACGCGATCAGCATTCCACGTGATTCATGGAACTCCTCACCAAGGTAGGATTTTGTGCGCGTTACGTGTCGACGAAGCTGCTGTAGACGGTGGCGATCGTGCCGAAGACAACGGCAATGACACCCGCAATGAGCAGGAAGTACGACGCTGCCCAGTGGAACACACCGACGGTCCTGAGCGACCAGTTTCCGCAGTACATGAAAAAGTACGCTGGGAACATGAAGCCAATGAAGCCACCACACAGTGCGCCGACCAGACCAAACGCAAGGTTCACGCTCGGAATGAAGAGGCCTGCAATCAGAGAGACGACACCCATGGAAAGAACGACAGAAATGTGCTTCCAGTAGGCCAGCGTCTCGATGTCCCACTTGAGGCAGTGATACGCAAAGTTGCGGCACGGAATCATGTTCATCGCGTAAGCAGCGCACACCTTGATCAGCATGCCAATGTACGCGACCATCATGTACGGCTGGTGGATGGGGTCAAAGTTCTCCAGCACGGAGTCGTACACATCGCCCGCAAAGTCAAAGTACCCGAAGAGGCCACAGAGAATGTACAGCAGCGTGCAGGCACCCATGGCGATGAAAGCGGCCACGGTCATGCGCATGACGGTCCGCTTTTCGATCGGGGTTTCGTGCGCAAGTGGAAAGGCGATGCCCTGGCACATGAACGCAAAGACGAAGATAGACAGCCCATAGATGGCCTCGTTGCCAGACGTGAAGTAGGCCATGTCATCGCGCATGCCCTCCTTGAGGCCATTGGAGCATGAGTGCACGACCACGGTGACGACAAAGTACACAACCATGCACACACCGAAGGCCGAGACGTAGCGAATGCTGTTGACGTGCTTGGGCAGGATGACGGGGACCATGCCAAACAGCCAGATCAACGACGTGATGAGGCGGTTGCCGCTGTTTGTCTTGAGGTAGTCAGGTGTGGAAGGAGACTCCTGCAGGAGCGGTGTGACGAGAGAGGAGACGGTGGTGACGTAGCCGATGGCCGTGCCAATGCACGAGACGAAATACACGCCACCGACAAAGTAGTCCCAGCCACGACCAAGGAGAGCGCGCGCCGCCTCCTCGTAGCTGCGAAGGTTTGTCTTCTCAATGACGATCGCGAGCAGCGTCATAGTGTACACCGTTGCCAGCATGCAGACGATGAGGTAGATAATGGCCATGAGAATACCTGACGTCGCGAAGGACGAGGGCATGGAGATGATCGCGCCGCCCAGGGTGACGGACCCCAGGCTGAAGACGTTGGAGACCATGCCACCGTACGGGATGAGAGAGCGAAACGCCTGCTTCAGCTTGCCGAAGCACGTCAGCTCCTCAGCGGGCAGGTCGCTTTGGGCGGGGCTGTTGTCGACGCACGGCTCGTTGTTGCTGCCACACTCAATCTTCTCTTCAGCGACACTGATGCCCTCCAGTTGCAGCTCTGAGAAGTCATCGGACTGGGAAGAACCCCCGCCGTTGGGGACTGCCGTTTGGGCGTGCGGTGCTGTCACGGGCATAAAATGGTGGGTGAGAGATGAGGTTTGTCGTTAGAATTATGAAGATTCTTGTAACAAAGGGGAAGAGAAAGAATATGGTGAGTAAAGAAACAGTTGAGCAGTTGAGAGGGAACAAAACGTTTCTGTAACGGAGGTTTCAGTTTTGACATTCCATGTGTGAACGGTTTCCTTCACACTTGCTTTCGCGTGGTTCAAAAAGGGAAAGCGCATTTTCGTGGGGGGATGACAGTGGGTTGTGGGAGTCTAGAGAGAAGAGAGGCGATGTCATGTCAAGCCTCCGCTAGCCCTGTGCCCCTCTTCCCTCCCATCTGTTGTCAGTGTGTGCGTGTATGTGTGTGTTGATTCTTGGACGATTATCGTGCTTTGACAATAGTGGTTGCACATGAAAAGGAAAGAAAAGAGAGAAAAAAGTGAAAGGCAATCAGGGCGACAAACGGGCTTGTTTACTGTCTTTTTCTGTCCCAACAGACAATCCTGAAACGTTGTAAAAACCTGATTTAGTATTAGGACACACAGTGTTAAAAAAGAATCACTATTTTCGGGCCGCACCGCTAAGGGTGGGTAC
>JASANR010001299.1:0-11425 GCA_030849635.1 Wallacemonas sp. MBr04 | reverse complement strand
ACGGACGCAGTCGGCACAGGCAGGTCGCCGTCAGCCTCGCGCGCCTGCAGCGCAGCGTTGCGCTTCTCGCGGAACGCAGCCAACTCCTTTTCCTGTTGTGTCTCTTTGGCCTGAACCGCTTCCAGCTCCTCTCCAAGGGCTTGCAGCTCCTGTGCCGCTGTAGTCTCTCTCTCCGTGACTGCCGACTGGTAGTCTGTGAGTTTCGCTGCTTCGGCTGCCGCCTGTTGTTGTGCGTCACGAAGGGCCTGAAGTGCTTCAGCAAGCTGCTGTCGTTGCTCCTCCAGAGCAGCCTCAGCATTTTCTGTTTGCTCTTTCTGACTGTTGTACTCGTCCATTGTAACTGCATACGGCTCCTCGACTTCGCGGTTCTGAGGAGTTGCAAGCTGAATCTGGAAGCGCGCCTTTTCGGCCTTTTCTTTTTGAAGGCGGAATTCGGCCAGTTCCTCCTCTTGTTTGTCAGCGAGCTCTTTCAGCTTTGCGATGACATCGCGAAGACGTGCTGCTTCACGGGTCAACGCTTCTTGATCTTTCTGAGCTGCAGCCGCCTGCTTTTTGAAGTCAGCCGCGGATTTGTCCAACGAGTACTGGAGAGAGCGGTTTTCATTGTTCAAACGGTCCAGAACCATCAGCAAGTCACCGATCTCACTCTCGTATGCTTCGCGGTCATAACTGTGGTTGACGCGCGGCGCATGTTCAAGGAACTCTTCAAACAAAAAGCCTTCATACTTAGAAGAGTCCACTCCGAGCAACCGACATACGTCTTCAATAGCTTGGTCTAACCCCTTCTTCGGTGCGGTTGCAGACTCTGCGTTCATGTGACGAAGGGCGTGGAAAGGATAGTCGGCGAGACGCTTGTCGATCTGGGAAGCGAGTAGGCGAGTTGGATGCTCCACAGAAAACGTGGCAAAAAGGCTGTTGTCGCGCTTCTCGAGTGTGACATCTTGAACGCAGTAAATTGGCACACAGCAGCACGCCGCAGCGTCAGCTGCAAAGACGCTGCGGGCTTCCTCTGGTTTACGCTTAATAAGCTCACACGCTCCCTCCCAGTGCAATGTAGTGTCGTGTTTTGTGGTAACCAGCTGCCAATTTTCGTTCAGCGCGTATCGAGAGTCAAACTCCTCCAACTCACTGACGCGCTTTCGGAGCGAGTCCAACTCCGCGCTCTCTCCGTCTCTCACAACGGACTGTTCGGCGTGGGAGAAAAGAAAATCTTCCTCGGACCGCAGGCGCTCTTCAAGTGCCTCAGTGTACGCTTTCAGAACATGCAGCTCCGCAGACGCTGACATGTAGTTCAGTTGCGCTGTTTGTTTTTCACCAGCGGCTTGGAAGCGGTGAACCAGTACAGCGTTTTCGATGGATACGATTTGATCGCCACAGCAAACCACAGTCTCGGTGGAGCAGGGAACCTCCTCGACCAAACAGGAGAGACATACAGTGATGGAGGCGCTTGTGGGTGTGAAGCACTGGCTTTTGACGTCACTCCACTTGTGACGCTTTGCGGTTTGGAGATCCTCTGTGAGGCAGCGCATTCGGCTTCGGCTTGCACTCAAAATCGCAATGCACTTAGCCACCTGTGCCGCTGTGTCCGCTTCTTCAGCTGACCCACGGAGGTCGAGGAGGTGGTTTTGCGCCGTTTTCATTTCAGCTGATGCAGCATCCAGCTCCGTCGTGAGCAACGCGGAAGCATTGCTTGCTGTCCACGGTTGACGAGCGAATGCCTGCAGAGTACACGTATGATCTGACACGTTGAGCACTTTGCCCACTGTCCACTCCCACTCATCCTGCGCGTTGAGCCTCTCGAAGGCGACAACCTTCCCAGCAAGTCCTACAGGGAGTTGTGGCGCCATATTGAGCGGTCACCTCGAAAAATCCGGCTAGTGTCTACAGGCGGATTTGTGGATGCGCGACTGACCAAGCTCGCAGTGGGCAAGGTTCGTGAGTGATGCTTTCGAAGTTGCGTGGCACGCGATTCGTCCAAATCACAAAAATTGACGATGAGCTGTGCACTCTGAAGCAAGACAGACGATTTTTGTTTGATGAAAACGCTGTCTTTTCCGTGTCAAAAGAAAAAAAAGTCTACGAGGGTGTTGTCGGCAAACGTCGGGGGGAAGGGACGAGCTGACGGAAGTTTCACAAAGGAGGTCTGTGGTAATTCACAAGAGATCACTCCTCTCAAAAATTGAGAGTGTAAAAACAAAAATAAAAAACGGAAACACACACAGTAAGAAACAGAGATGTGTGTGGGTGTGGAGGAACACAATAAATATATATATATATATATATATATATATATAATGCGTGGGTGTGCGTTGAAAGAGGAAGAAAAGAGGGACTATGACGAGAAATCCAAACGGGGATGTCTCACAACTTGAATTCACCTTTATGTTTTAGCACTGGGCAAAAGAGACAGCGGACGGGGCTTGCTGTTATTTTTCCGTTTGTTGTTGCCAGTGCAAGCCAAAAAGAAATGAACACGTGAAGTTGTCACTTGTTTAGCGCCTGTGTGGGCTGCCTGTATCACGTGCAATCTTTCTGAGTGAAAAGAAAAGAAGAAGTAAAAAGAAAAGAAAAGAACGAAAAACGTCACGCTAGCAAAAACGCACTCTGACAACTGGAATTCCTTTTGTGAAGAATTCGTGCAGATGGAGAATTGCTAGGTCACCGAAAGAAAACAAAAAGATGAGAAACAAAAAGTTTGACAACAAAAATCACTTGTGTAGATAACGTTAGAGGTTTTTGAAAGCTTGAGCTTGGCTACTGTGAGAGCGTTCGAGTAGGTTCACAGGAAGTGCATGGAGGGGAAGCGGAGTGTCAAGGATGATGAGGTGGTGGAGTGCTCAGGTTGAAGGTCAGACCACTAATGCGGGCCAACGGGTGGGTACGGCCCTCGTGTAGAAGGTAGAAGTGATTGACATCACTGCTTTCCCGCGGTGGCGCGTGCAGGGGGGACAAACACGCTCGGTGGTGTCAGAGCCAGTGGCCTTTGAAGCGTTGTCACACAGTGCTGCCTACTGTTGCGACATGTGTGCATGTCAGTGTACGGACGATCATTTGTTGTTCTTCGCCTATGTATCAGTGTCCCCCTTTTGGGAGTGGATGCGCATATGTGTGTTGTGTGTGTGTGTGTGTGTGTGTGTGTGTGTGCGTTGTGTGCGCTCCGGTCCGCGGGCGAGCCGTTTGCTTTTGGCCAGGTCCGCTGCCGGCGGCCCCTTCTGTCGCGGGAATGCCCGGGCGCCGGAGGACCACGGCGAGGCAAGCCGTCGGGCGTCGGGTTGTTTGCGGGTGGGGGCGCGGTCGGCCTGTCGCGGGCGGGGGGCGGGTGGTTCGCGCCGACCACGCCGCCCCAGGACCCCGCGCAGCAACGCCCACGCACATCCCCAGCCACACACCCACGGCCGCACCGGCACACAAGAAACAAAACAACACCCGGACCGCAAACAAACCGAAACACCCCCACCAATGCGTGTGATGATAACACGTTTCACAGTTGCTGTGCTTTTCACCCACAAAGTCTTCGCTTACACCTGTTTCACTCCACGCCATCCAATACCTTCCTTCTCTCCACCTTTTCTCGCATGCGACGAAAAAACAACAACTATAAATGCACGTCAACTTTCTGATTTAAAATTCATCGTCAATCGACAGCAACTTTGTGTCTTAGAAATTTCGCTCTCTCCCGCCGTGCTTCCTTTCCTATAAGCATTGCGCGATTTTCTCATCGTCTTTTTTATTTTTCTTTTTTTTCTTTTCAGGGCATCTACCCTGTGTACATCGTCGAAAAAGTTCATCCAACCCGTATCGACTTCCACAACAAAAAACCAACAACACCACCAACCAAATCTTCTTGCCCTCGTTGTCAGAATGCCGGCCTCACCCCCCAAAAATGCGGACGAAAAGGATCTCAAGATTTACGAGCTGGAGCTGTACGTGAAGGACCTTCAGACTGATCTGCGGGATCTGAGCGACGCCAAAGAAAAGTTGATGACCGCGAACCGAAACGCGCGTGTCTTGGAAGAGGAAAACAGCAACCTGCAGCGCGCCGCGATGGCCGCTGAAAAAGGTGGAGCTGCCAAGAGTGTGATTCCCCAGCGCGAGGAGGCCCGGAAACTCATTAAAGAGAACAGTGATGCCAATGCCGCACTCGCCAAGAGCCGCACCGAAGTTCAGGAGGCACTTGCGAAAGTGTCGGAGCTGGAGAAGACCATTCGCGGTCAGTCCGAGGAGAAGGACCGTTTCACTAAAGAGACCGCACGGAAAGACAAGGAGCTCGAAAACGCCCGCCGTCTGTGCATGGAACTGCAGCAGCAGCTTGATGCTGAGAGAGAGACCGCGAAGGCGGAGAAAGACCTATGGGAGCAAGAGCGCGATCAGCTTTCAAAAAAGGCTGAAGATGCCGGAGCCACGAAGCGCCACGAGCTCGGTGGTCCTTCTGCTGACGCCACTTCCCGGCCGCGTGCAGGTATCTCCACACTGCAGGAAAAGCTTCTCAAAGAAGAAGTCGCTGCTCTTGAGACGCGCTTGCGTGACTGTCAGCAGGAGCTGTGGAAGAAGGAGAAGGAGTGGCTGCTGAAGGAGCGCGACTTCTGCGAGCACATGAAGCAGCTGGAGGACAATGCCTCCGAAGTCGCTGGTGACAATAAGGGTGTCTTCAGCTCTCTACAAGAGCAGATCGCAGCGCTCAAGCAGGAAAACAATGTCCTTCGCAAAGACCGCCGAGCGAGTCGCGTGTTCGCTGCAGGCCCTGTGGTAACGGATGTACCACTTGACAGCGCCACCACCACGATGGAATTTTCTCGTGACGTCAAGCCGTCGCAGTCAGCCGCCGAACAAAAGGCAGCCGCACTCCAAGTGGAACGCCTCTCGAAGCGGCTGGATGCCGCACTTGAAGAAGCTGCCACGGTGTCAGAGGAGAGGGACGAGCTGAAGGCACAAGCTATCTCTCTCAAAGCAAAGTCGGACGAGAAGGACCTCAAATGCCGTGAACTGGAGGCACTTCTGAACGCCTCAAACGCACGGGGGAAGCCGAGTGCAGCGCCTGCCGGACCTCGTGCAATTGACACCCGTGCTGACGGTGCGGAGAAGGCTGCATTGTTAGACAAGGTTCAGGGACTGGAGAAGGAGGTGCACCAACTTCGCGAAAGTGCAAATCAAAGCAAGGCTCTTACAGATGTGAAGGCGCGCGACTACAAAGATCAGATTAACGAGCTCCTCCAAGAAAATGATGAACTCCGCCGCAACGACCCCATGTCAGCCGCACTTTCCACTCAGTCACTCGCGCTATCCTCTGCTGGTCGACTCTCGAAAGATAAGCGGGACTCAGTTGAAGATGTCATGAGACTGCTGGAGGCTGCATGGGACGGCGAGGAGGAAGCAAAACGCCAGTTGCGGAAGGCCAACTGGAGTGGAGCAGCTCTTGCTAACCACGATGCCGCCAAGGATGACGAAATCGCGCGTCTTCAGCGCCTCGTGGATGACCTCGAGGACCAGCTGCGGGAGCTTCAGCGTGACCGCGACACAAGTGGGCGCTCTGCTTCAGAAAGTGCAGAAGCCCTCCAGAAACTTGCCAAGGACCTTCGTCAGCTCCAGGACGAGTGCGCGAACTTGCGTGATGCACTGGACCGCCGCAACAACGCGAACAAGCGGATCGAGAGCGAGAACGCTGACCTTGCAAAGAAGCTTGCCGAAGCCCAGCGGGGCGACAATGATCGAATGAAGGATCTTCAAGACGAAAACGATCGTCTCCGGCGCCTTTCGGCTCGTCGCGACCCGCCACGTCAGTCGGCCACGCCACGCCAGTCTGCGACTCCACGCCAAGCGCGATCTCCTCGTGTCAGTGCACGTGCCGTCGCGACCCCCGAAAAATCACTGACTCCGCGCTCTGTCGACGAACGCAGACGCAGCGCTGTTCCCGAAGGTGCCCACTTGGTTGTGTCGGTCGTTGAGCTGAGTGATCTGCGCCGCGGAGGTGAGCCCATTACCGAACCCGGTTACGTGATCATCAAGCTCAAGTCCATCAAGGAAAAGTACAAGACATCCGTGAAGGAACTCACCTCTGTCATTCGTTTTGACGAGTCCTTTGTGTTTTACCTCGCACAGCCAGATCAGGACGTCATCACACTCCATGTGTACTACAAGGCCAAGAGCGGTTCGAAGGAATACCACATCGGCGACGCTTGCTTCTCAATGGCGACGCTGTATCGTGGTGTGACGCGTCAGCGCATCGCTCCAGTGGTGCAAAAGCCAGGTACGAAGGAAGCCACCCGTGCGGCGCAGATTGAAGTTAATCTTCAAACCGACGATTTCGGGAAAATGATGATCCCTTCAGCATCAGAGGTGGAACAGGAGACCCAGCGGTTCAACGATCTTGTGCACAAGTTTGAAACCAGTGTGCCTGAGAAACTGCACGCAGCCGACGTGTACATGACATCAACCGAGCTCAAATAAGACGAGGCGCGCTGTATTCGCGACACCCAACGTGACTGATTTGATGGCGCAACAAACAGTGGCACCTACAGTCACGACAGTTTTTCCATACTGTGACTCCCATCGCCCATGTGTACCGCACACAGACAAAAAANTGGAAGTGAAAACAGCTCACCGTCGTTCGTTTGCATGAGCTCGCATCGCACACCCCCAAAGACAGTCAAGCGCACAGAAGCACATATTCCACAAAGAGATTACACCCGCTTGTGTATTTGAGGATTTGAGGATGTGCGTCAGGAAAGCCATCGCCCAATATTTTCACCTTCGTTGCGCCTCATTTTGGGGACTGTCACGTTTTTATTGTCCACTGCAGGTACAACACCGTTCTCTTTCATCTTTGGAGATGGCCCTAGGTGAGTGTTCCCAACTAGTAGAGTTCGAAGCCTCTTCTCTATTTTACGTGTTTAGAGCTGGCTAACGGGCAATCATCGTTCTTTTTTCCTTTCTCGTTTTCTTGTTTTTCCTCTTCGTTTTGCTTTTTACCATCATACATACTTTTGTTCGGTTGGTTTTCAATTTTTTTTTGTATTCGTTGTGTACTTTGTAGTTAGAGCCCAAACAAGAAGAGGCGTCGTCACGAATCGGGAATTGCCGTCCTGAAGAACGGCAAACAAGTTCGTTGTACCCCTCATTGTGTGTATATCGGGACTGTTTCCCGCCTATCAACTGTCGTGAATGTTTTCGAGACAAACAGTCGAAACACACATATACGCATCGTACAAACCTGCACACACACCCGTTCGAGGTGTTTTGCCGCCGTTGCCACAAAACGTGGATGTAGTTGGTCCAGTACCTCATACCTTGTCCTCTGTGGCTACGGAACGTCTTCGATGAACTCGTACACGTGGTCATAATCCCAGGAGCTGGTTGCTACACATTTTTTCCTGGCCTTGGCTTTTCACGGCCAGAGGTCTCCAGTCAGTGACACGACACTCTCCGAAGTTGGCTGACTGTTGTCGCATCTGCGATGGTGTGCAGTTGTTGCAACTCCATTTTTTATTCTATCAACATGACCTGCATCATTCCCCGTTGCATCGTTTTCCCTGCTCTAGGCTTATTCTCCGTACTCCTCCCTCTCCCTCTCTCTCTCGTTTCTTCTAATTTTTCAACGTAACAATCTCTGTGGTCAGATCCCGTATTCACCAGCTACACAAGTTGTATCATATCTGAACCCACACACAGCGGCATGCTTGTCGGTAAGTCTGTTGTCTACGGCGACGAAACAAAACCACAGTTCGGGCGAATTATACGGGCACACGCAAATGTGGTGACACTCTCCCCTTACCAACCCATTAATGATGATAGCACCCACTACACAGATCTTCTCAAGACAATAAAGGAGGAACAGACTCGCGTTGACAACCTCGTCTTTCAAGTCGACAAGCTGTCTGGTTCATTGTGCACGGGCTCATCTGTTAATGCAGGAAATGTAGAGCTGATGATCCTCGAATGGACTCAACGGCGACTTGAGAAAATCGATTCAACACACTTGCAGAAACTGTGCTCCCTTTCCAAACCTCAAGAACCAACGTTTACAGTACTTACCGCCGCAGCAACGCTGATCCTAAGAAGCAGCAGCACACCTACATGGGCGGCAACAAGGCGAGCCATCAGTAGTGGCAGCTTTCGCGATGCCACACAGCAGATGGGTACCACGCAGCTGCCAGGCGATATATACAACTACATTCTTGACACCTTTCTGAGCAATTCCCATTTTGTGTCTCTCACGAACGAAACATGTGACAAAGGACCTCTAGCTGATGTCCTCTTGGTGAAGAAGTGGATCACCGCAGTGATGGACTTCCAGCGGTCTCGATTCGGCGTGAATGACCATGTGGAGTTGCAGCAGCAACTTGATGCGTGCCAACTTGGTCTCGATGCTGCACAGCGTCGTCTCTCTGCTCTGCGTGAAGAGATGCAACTTGTGCAATCGGGCTCTCTTCTCGTTTTAAACACTCAAGTTCGATTGACTAAAAGCACGAGCGAAATTCGCTCCATCGTCGCTGACTCTGCCCTCCACGAAAACGGTAAATATCTCAACGCCTCCGAATGCCTGAATGGTCTGTCCCAAGGACTACATTCAAACAGAGGCCCGTCTTCTTCCCTGCAAGTCGGCGCTGGACCAGAGCAGAGTGGAAGGCTCACCGACTCTCAGATAGCTCGAGTAGACGACATCGCGGCGGTTCTTCAGGAGCTGCTTGCCAAGCACGAATGCCTACTGAATGAATACGGCTCGGCGCAAGCACAACGGAACAGCCTGATGGACATAACGCAGTATCTTCTTGTGTGCATAGATGATCAAAAAGAAGAAATGGTGCAGGTGGCGCGAGCCCTCTCGTCTTCAAGGAGGGAGTCCCTCGTGTGCAAAAGTCTCGTCCGCTTGCTTCGGAACCAAAGCTCCCAGCGCTCCCTTGTTGAGAAACGCGGCTGTGAAATTGAACCAGACGAGCTGATCTCGAACACACTGGAGATGTCACAGTTGGCCAGTTCCACTGAGGAATTCTTACGTGGGCTAGCTGCATCTCACTGCGTTTGATGAAAAAATATTCCGTTCGAGGTTATCGTTACTTTCTCCCCGTGCCAATATTTTTGTGTTTGTGGTTTTCGGTGTCCCTCCATTCTCTCCATCTTTGCGGCGCTCCAGTACTGGGTTCTCGTGACACGTGATTGCGGCTTGTCAAGTATGCAGTCTGTGGAGCAGCGTGATGGTTGGAAAGCTGTTGTGACGCATCAATTTCTCAATCACTACATGTTTCAGGAATGTGTCGGTGGCGTCTGTGCGCTGCTCGACTCCTTCTTTTTCCCCGACGCGCTTATGCCACGGCACAGACAATCAACTCAGCAGTTGACCATAGTGAGGCTGGCCAGGCAAGCCGGTTACTCTTTTTTTCGTGTTGTTTTGCTTGAACAAACAGCTTGGCCATCTGGACAGCGTAACACCATCAACTCAGTGTTTCTGCCAACCAAGCATCCGATAACAGGGACGCCAGCCGACCGTTTTCGCCCAATCCCTCACATGACTCCTCTCGACACTCCTGCCCACTTTCACTCTCCATTTTGCGTCTGTTCAACAGCACCAGCTTTTTTTCGGTAACTTGTGAATACTCACTTGGCCATTGTACACGTGTACACACTTTAGATACTCTTTTTTTTTTCTGTCTGTCCTCTCAGCCCTCTTTGCTCACTCACTCTTACTTTCATTAGTTGGTGCAAACAAAGGTGGAGGGATCTGATCGGCAGCTGGGCTCTCATAATGGAAGCCACCCCACTTGTTGAGACAGCCGACTCTCAGTGGCTACGCAAGGCAGAAGAGTTGCTAGTGCGACGTCACCGGCCACTGTCAAAAGGCACGAGAGTCACTTACGAGTACCTCGACGGTGACTCCTGGAGTGTTGGGAGTGCTATCGTAGATGAAACTGTGTGTGAAGGGCACGCTCTCCGTGTCAGCGTTGATTCTTCGTCCAGTCGAGCGTACCAGGAGACGGTACGTGAGAGAAAGCTGCTGATGGACGAGCTAAAAAAACTCAAAGAGGAGGAGTCATTCTGGCTCGATAGGAAACTCGCGTTAGTGCACCAAGTTCAGCGCGCGCAACGAGCTGTTGAAAGTATCGACGAGTCTCATTTTCGTGAGATTGTCAGGTACCCGAGCCCCCCGAAGCTTGTCCTTCTCGTTGTGCAAGTTGTGGTCGATATTCTTGGTGTCCCGCTTGCTTTGCATCAATGGACAGCTATGCAAAATGTGCTTCGGAAACATGGCTTCCTCAAAAGGGTGGTTGCGTTCGACAGTGCCTCCATCTCTGCGACTCACCGGAGGGAACTTGTGTCCAAGTACAAGGGTGGTGACCATCTTGCATTTGAGGAAGCTGCGTTTAACGCATCACAGGCTGTCGGCCCTCTTCTTCAGTGGGCTCGTGCACAGCTTCAACTACTCCAGTATGATGCCTACGACACTGATCAACGCACTGAGCAGCTGGCGACGGTCGGCGACGATTCGCTTTCACTTCTTCAGGGACGAATGCGCGTGATCAAGAGGGATCTGACCCAGCTAGACGCTCAGGTGGAAGAAACGGCCAGGAGCACCTTCCGCGTGATCTTGCGATGCCAAGTCATCGAAGACGGCTCGTCACAGGTGAGAACACAAATAAGTACTCTCAATGCCCTCACCAATTGCCACCGGATCGAGTTTCTCGCTGCCTTGGCAAGCATCCTGGCCGAGTGTGACAAGGAGACAAACTCCTTACGAGAGGGCCTCCGTGATGCCTCCAGAAACGCGATTGCCCAAGAAAAAAAATTCCGCTCTTCACAACAGGAAATACTCCTTCTCACTGCAGAACACGAACGTGCTGCTGAAACACTCACACGTCGGTGCTCCCAGCTTGAACAAGAGCTGCAAGACAGCGCACGCGCCTACGCGACAAACCAACGAACCGCGGAGCACAAACTGACTGCATGCCTTCAGGCGCTTCGTGAATGTGAGATGGACCGACAGGCGGCCGCTGCGGAAGCTGGGCAAAAGTATGCCAGGCAGCGTGACGAAGCTGCTGACCTCCGCCTTCAGCTGCACCGCCAACAAGAGGACCTGTCGCGCCTCGAAGCTGAAATTCATGCTGGCTCACAGCAAGTGCTGTCACTGCACCGTGCACGAGAGATCGCACAGGAGTCGATGTCCGCTATGGCAGATCGTTTGGCCGCGAAGGAGCACCAACTCCTTGAAGCTTGCCGCGCCAATGAGGCGCTACAAAACGAAATCAACAAGAGCGAAGCAGGCCGCGAAAATCAACAGGCACGTTTCGCGGCGACCGTCGATGAACTGAACAATCAGCGACGCATCAACGCGCTCCTGGAGGCAGAAGTTCAACTCTATCGAGTCAAGCGCAACGCTGCGCTGCAGGCGCGCGAGGCTGACGGCGACCTGCCTGTGCCGACTGCGTCCGTTGCTGCG
>JASANR010001298.1:0-11302 GCA_030849635.1 Wallacemonas sp. MBr04 | reverse complement strand
GACGAGAGCACAATCGCGCGGGTCTCCTCGTTGCTGCCCATCCACAGCAGCCACTGGTTGAACTCCTGCAGGAACTCGAGGTTGAGGGAGTTGACAGGGGCGCGAGAGAGCTGCACGTGGGCGATGCCCTTGTCGTCCGAGGAGACCTTGATGAACTTGGGGGCCTCGACGGGCTTCTCCGGCGGCGCGAAGGAAGGCTCGCCGTCCTCGGGTGCCTCAGCCTCCATACCGCCACCGGGACGCGGAGGGTTGCGCGCCGCATTCGCACCCTGAGGTGCGCGCATCTCTGGTGGCACGCCGCCGGGCACGGACGAGCTCTGGAAGCGCATCGCCGGGCGCATCGCCGCCGCTGTGGTAGAGGCCGACGAGGCTGCCACGACCGCGAGGAAGCGGCTGGACACGAGAGACGTAGCGCGACGCATGACGGAGCGGGCAAGTGCAGACACGAATTCACAGCTAAATGTAAATGGAAGAGAAACTGAGTGAGACAATGAGAGAGAGAACAACGACAGAGGTGTGGGGTGAGGAAGAGAAAGATGAATAATAAGAAGAGCTGAGCAATGAATGCGATGGCAGTGCACGAGGAAGGAACTGCAGCAGTCAGCCCAACCTAGTGATGCAAGGCACCGTCACGAATAAACAAATCAGAAAAAGATAGATTCAGACACATTCGATCAATCATGACGTGTTGAAGCAGCTGCGTTGTTCCCGTTGACATCATCGATTCTTGTGGGAGGGGTCTCTTCCATGACGAATGCACTGTTTTCCATATAGTAATTCACGTTTTCATTTTCATTTTCAGGAAAACTGTCGAAGGCACACATATTTGAAATTGACGATATGCAAAGAGAAACGGAAACTAAAAAAACGAGAAACGAGAACGAGGAGAGAAGAACGAGGAAAGAAGAAAGAAGAAATCAGTGCGCGACAACCAGAGTTGTCGCGTTGTGAAATGAAAATGCATGAGTCCACGCGACACCACAAGCGCTAACAAGAGAACTGAGAAACAACACCTTTTGATTAATTGAGAGCGTCAGTGTGTCCACGTGCCAGCTCAGCGCACACATCACACAGGAAACACGCGGTGGTTGTGTGTCTACCGTAACAAGAACACCCGCGACCTGAAGATGATTTTCGAAAAGAGGAAAAGGAAAAAAAGATCGCTGTTAAACTGTGACGCAAACACGGAAGCAGTCATCTGCATGTCGGCTCCAGGAAGAGTGATTGCAGACATAGCTTATCATGTCTAGAGCGCAGTTGAGCTGTAAAAGCATCGTGCGACAGCAAAAAAAACAAAAGTAGGGCAGTGGTCACGAAAACGAATACAAGGTACAACGTGGCACTGCAATGTAAAAAAGAAAAATTGAACGTGATGGTAACTTTGATGGGTTACTTATTGGGGGGGCGTAGACAATCGTTCGCGTCAGTCATGAGAATATCGTCATGCCGATGTAGTGAGTGAGTGTCTTGTCAGTATATTGTTTCTGATATGGCCCAAAGAGAGAAAAATCGTTTTATTGGGGCAGACGCACTTGTGTCTGGACGTTCTGGGCTTCTGGCCGTTTCCTCTCTACCGTTCTCGGTCGTGAACGTACATGTGACGACGGGTCAATGCGCACTCACAATTTCTTGTTGTGAGACACAACACAAGGACGAGAAGCAGAAGGTCACAATGTTGTTCTCCCGCTTTTTGTTTGTGTCTTTTCGTGCACGTGTTGTCACTGTGTGAGAGGAGAGAGGTGAGTGCGAGTGCAAGTGTGTCTGTTGGGAAAGAAATGTGGAAGAGTGTGTGCGTACAGTGACGGCGTAGCAACCGCGCCAATCTGTCTCTCTCTCTCTCACGCTTTGTACGGAAATTTTTTTAAATATGAGCGAGGGATCGTGAACTGAAAAGACAGAAAATGAAGCGACGTCGCACTGTCACAGGACCTGTAAAACACACACACACTGAGAAGTGGTGAAAATGATGAAAAAAAAAATACATGTCACTGAAGCGATACGTAAACAAGAAACGACAAGTTTACGCCCGCTGATTTTTTGCCGCTTGCAAGTTCATCATGTACTCCGACAGCGATGTTTGGAGCCGCTCATCCGAGACAGTTTCGTACATGTTCTCGGCATCGTACAGCTGCTCCTCCGGCGTGAGAAGTGAGTCCACGAAGCGCCGGCGCAGAACGGCCTTTTGTTTTCGGAACGACAAGGGGAACACCCGCAGCATGTTGAACAGAAAACCACGGGCCTCTGCGAGACCATCCGCCTTGCTGTCGACGACCGAATCAACCAGACGCACCGCAGCGGCGTCGTCGGGACTGAGCATGACGGCGCTGAGCGTCATCAGCTCCGCCTCGCGGGAGCCGACCAGATGCTCAAACATGTCCTGCAGGTAGGAGGGGACGAACATGCCGCAGCCACACTGGTCCAGTCCAATGCGGAACGGCTTGGCGCCTGGANCCAGTCCAATGCGGAACGGCTTGGCGCCTGGAAGCGGGGCCCCATCTGCATCGCAGGCGTGACGCACCATCACGCGCACGTCGCAGGCCATTGCCGACATGCACCCCACGCCCGGCGCTGTGCCCGTGATCACGACGGCGGTGGGCTTGCAAAAACCGTTGAGGATCAACCAGAGCCGCTGGATCGCAGACCACAGGAGGCGGAACTGCTCGAACGTGCAGCCCGCTAGCTCCATGATATCAAGGCCATCGGTGAAGATGTTTGGAATGGCAGAGGTCAGGATGACCGCCCGGGTTTCCGGGTCGTGGTAGAGCCATATGAGCCGGTCGTTGAGCTTGCGGAGAAAGGGCACGCTTAAGAGGTTCACAGACGGGGCGTGGAACTGGACGACGGTGATGCCGTTCTCATCGGTCTCCACGAGGATGTGGGGCGAGGGCAGCGGTTCGGAGACGACGTTGTCGAAGATGCTCGCGAGGAGGCGTTCCTTGGCCCTGACTTGTTCTGGAGATTGGCACGAGCACGTCATTTTGTTGAGAAATAAAAAAACACAAAGTGAGAAAAAGTGGGGAGGGGAAATACAGAAAAGAGTGATCTGTTGCGACACAACATCACCAACAATAACAAGAGTGAGAGCAAGAGAGAAGGGAAAACAGAGAGAAGTAAGGTGAACAAGTTGATGAGGAAGAATGAGGTCCGTGCGTTCGTCACCGCAGGAGGAGAAGATCATCCTCTGGAGGAATCAATCAAGTACAAGACGAATGA
This sequence comes from Wallacemonas sp. MBr04, assembly GCA_030849635.1. Taxonomy (NCBI): domain Eukaryota; phylum Euglenozoa; class Kinetoplastea; order Trypanosomatida; family Trypanosomatidae; genus Wallacemonas; species Wallacemonas sp. MBr04. The sequence continues at coordinate 8,089 of JASANR010001298.1, read as the reverse complement.
AGCGTATTATTACGGGGGTCAACGCTGCGAATTGCCTGCGCGTGACGGCGGCCAGGCTACGCAGTTGACTCTCATGGGAATACGAGGTTCATGTGACCACGTTAGCGATTAGGGGGGAGGGGCGATATACTAGAGATGTGCCTACAAGACAATAAATTGGCGGGTGTTGCAGACCAAAAAGAAGAAAAAGACAACAACCGAAAGAAGAACAACAAAAACGGAAAGGAGGGGGGAAAGAACAAGGGAGAGAGAAAAGAGAATAAACGTTAAAGGAGGACAGTAGCAAGAAGAAGATGCAGAGAGAGAGGGAAAATGTCACTGAGGTTGCGTATCAGGGTCCTTTCGCATTCGCTTACGTGAGCGAATATGATCGGTGTGCTTGATACAAAGAAAAGGTATCTGAAAAAAAAAAGCATCCCAAATCAGTGGCTGTAGAAGAAGAGCGAGACGTGAACAAAACTGAGTGCAAGCTTTGTCACAGAGAAAAGTAAAAACGGCAAAAATCTGAGACAACGTCTTACGGAGAAGTCGTGTGTGAGTTTTGGGGGAAAAGAACTACAGAGCCCAATGGGACGAAACTCAAACGTGCAGAAAGGGAGGTGCGCGCACAGTCATGGGGAGAGAGGCGCGCACGTCCGTTACTGTTTGAGTACCTCACTACAATAAAACACACACACATAGAGAGAGAGATTTGAATATGCAGATGACACTACCACGATGAACGTGCACCGTGGAAGGTGCATGGTACCAATTTGGTCGGGTCTTTTGGTTGCATCATGGTTTTGTTTCTTTTTTGTTGGTTCTTGATATGAACGTACGAATTGGGGAGAAGTCACATCCGTGGCTTACGTGGCTTACGTGGCTTAAAGTGCAGGCAGGTCAACCTTTGTGTTCCTTGCCGTGCTTGCCAAGACGAGCCACGTAGGCCTGAATCGCAGTCTGGGCTGTCGGTTCCGTCATGGAGTCGAACATGAACTGCACCTCCTCCTCGCGGCCTTCAGGGGTGAAGAAGTCCTTGAGGTACTTCTCTCGCAGAATCTGCCGCTGTCTGGCGTAGGCGGTGCTGTGGATGTGCGAGAGGCCCTTCATGTACGCACGTGCAGCCTCGATGCCTGCCTCCTTGGTGTCGACTGCAGCGTCCACTAGGCCAATCTTGACGGCCTCGTCAGCGGTCACCATCGTGCCCAGCGGAATCATCTGCTCCGCCTGACGAAGGCCGACGATGTTCACATACAAGTCGCAGTAGCTGCCGGGCAGGCAGATACCGAACGCGCCTTCATTGAGGCCGACGACGAAAGGTCGTGCCTTCGTGGGCGTGCCCGCCGGTGGAGACTGTGGGCCGCGCACCATGATGCGGTAGTCAGAGCAGAGGGCGAGCACGCAGGCCATGCCAGGCGCAGTGCCTGTGGCGACCGTCACGATCGGTTTGCAGTACGCGTTGAAGAGAATGTACAGCTTCTGCAGGGTCGTCCAAAAGACGCGGAAGCGGTCCATTGTGGGGCTCACAACGTTGCTGAGGTCACCGCCGGCGCAGAAGTGATCGGCAATGGCAGAGGTGAGCACGATGCCTTTCGTGTTTGGATCCACACCCAGCCAACGCATCCAGTCGTAGACCTCCTCGCAGAAGTCAACGGTCATGACGTTCACAGGCGGGTTGTTCAGCTCCACAAGCGTGATGCCATCGGCGTCGGTGGTAATGCGAAGGCGTGGCGACTCCTTTGGCGCCTCCGTCACACCCTCCCAGATTTGACGGTAGAAATTGCTTTTTTGTGTCATTCTGTGGAGAGGGAGGGAAAGAGAGATGAACGGAGTAGAAGAGAGGTGAGAAGAGAAGGAATGAGAGTTCTTTTGGTGTTGAAAAGAGAGAAGAAAACCGTACTGGTTTCACAAAACTGGGTGTTGGGAGTAATGGAATGCACAGGGAAAAAACAAGAAACCAGAAAGGCTGTAAGTGAGAGAACACAGTAATTATAGCAACGAAAGATAGAGAAAGAGATACGCCTACGTGAATGCAGCTTGAAATAATGAAAAGCAATACGATGAGATGGTCGAGCTGTTGAACAAAGGGGGGGAACAGGACGGCACAAGATGTTTGATTTTTTGAATAGCACAAAACGAATATAAAGATGGGAAGGCACGAAGCGAAGGGAAAGAAATGAAAAATATAGAGAGAGGTATGCTCGGTTTACCCGTGTAGGGAAAGAGATGAGCTGGAAAAGAGAATCTTTGGGAGACAGAGAGAAGGAGAGGCGAGGTCACTCGTTGTTGTGTAATAGGGTGAAGAGAAAGAAGAACGCAGATGTTATGGGGTGTAGGAGTGGGAAGTTATCGGTGAGATGGACAGGGTCGAGTGAGCAAAACAAAAAGAGAGCGGTGTCGATTATGCGCACAGACCGAGCTGGTTTGACTGAGAGAGAGGGACCGCGATTGACAGAGTCGGTGTAGTAGCCATTTTGGGGGAGGATTCGAGGGAGCTGGACGGAAAGACCAAGCTAAAACAGAAATATCATGAAGAAAAAAGCGAAAGGTCACAAAAAAAAGGCAAATCAAAACTAAACAACAAAAGACGGCGAGCGAGTAGGGAATGAAGAACTGGCGCTTCGTTATGAAAAGAAAACAAAACGTAGGTCCAACCACGGGAAGCAGCCCACATCGTGTGTGTGGCAACGCTTCCCTATGAGTGGCTGTACACACACACACAAACAAAAAGAGAGAGAGAGGTACACATCCAGGGCTCACAGGTGCGGTGGTGGTGTGCGGTTCTTGCGCTCATGAAGACCAGCGATGTACGCGGTCAGCATGGCTTGCGTCGACTCGTTGTCGATGGCATGAAAGAACTCCTCAATCTCCTCATCACGTCCGGCCTGGGTGGCCAGCGGTGCGATGAACGGAAGGCGCAGTTGCATCTTCTGACGATAGCGCGCCTCAGACGGGGTCGCGAGGACGGCGCGCAAGTAGCGGTGCGCGGCATCCATACCCGCTGCCTTTGTCTCGACCGCGGCGTCGACAAGTCCGATGCGCACAGCTTCATCGGCAGTGACCATCAGCCCCCGCTGGAGCATGGCATCGGCCTGGCGCAAGCCCAGCAGCTCACGATACATCTGCGAGACAACGAAAGGCATGCAGATGCCAAACGCAGGGGCGTTCAGGCCGATCTTGAACGTGCGCAGGCGACGCGGTGAGGTCGGTGGCGAGCGTGTCGCACCCGTTGTCGTGCAAATCTGGCTCGGCAGCGACGATGAGTCCCGCACCATCACGCGGTAGTCACATGACATGGACATCACGCAGCCACCACCTGGGCACGTGCCTGTGATGACTGACACGATCGGCTTGCGATGGGCGTTGAGAACGAGCCACGCCCTCTGCACTTCGCCCCAGAACCGATGCGTCTTCTCGAGAGTGGGATTGACGCACTCGTTGAGGTCACCACCGGCACAGAACTGATGCGGTACGGCGGAGGTGAGGATGATGCCGCGCGTCTGTGCGTCGTTCGCGAGCCAGCGCAGCCAGTCATTGAGGTGGGAAAGATAGTCCGGCGTGAGAAGATTGACCGGCGGTGCGTTCATCTCCACGGTTGTGACACCGTCCGCATCGGTGGAGACCAGCACGGGGTCGCCTTCACGCGCCGCAGGCTTGGTCGCGTTGTGGTAGAGAAACGCAAAGCTGTCGAGCGTGACACGGGACATCAGCAGACAGTCGGAGACCACGGTAAATCTCTTACCAACAGAAAAAGTGAACGGAAGGGTAGTGAGGTGGATAGGAAAAGAGAGTAGGGTAGGCATTTGTGTAATGAGAAGTAGAGTTTGCAAGCTAATAGAGAGAGGGGGGAGACAGTTCGCTGACTCTCCCGCTTTGCTTACTCTCATACTTGTAACACATGTCGCGGTGTAGCACGAGCTATTCGACGACCGCTTCGTGGCTCATTTGATCCCCTGTGAGAGTGACCTCACTGTTGGATTGATTTGTTTCTCAATGTTGTTGTTGTTTTTTTTATACCAGGCAGTTAATCGGATACGAATATCTGTGTGTGTGTGTGTGCGTCGTTCACACAAACACACACGTGTCACAGGTGACCGTGAAGAACCTGCATTGCGTCCGTTGTGGAGAGATACGGTGCCACTGGCCATGCATCCGGCGCGGAGGACAAACGCAGTGTTTCAAGGCCACCATAGTCCTCTTCATTCAGCATGGGCTCGAGAAGATACACACGTGCGAGTGCACGGCACTGGGTCTGGAACGTGGCAAAGCCAGCCGTGGCGACAAGACGCTGCAGCGCCAGCAGTGCGTGCTGGTACGTGTGGCCTGTGAACTCCTTCCCCTGTACCGTCTCCTGCGGCTGCGAATCGGACTCGGCCTCTCCAGCGTGGTACTTGCGCATTGGCCGACCGGCAATGACGTCCGCGAAGCACTGTTCGAGTAGCTGGCAGATGCCCTCCTTGACGCTAAAGGGCAGCCCGAGTGCGTTGCCCATCCAGTGGTGCGCCAGCTCGTGCACGATGAGCGTGGTCTGCTCCTCGGACAGCGTTGCGGCGGGTTTCTTGCCCTTGCTCTGGAATATGCTCTCGTTGAGGAAGATGCAGCCGTGGTGCTCCATGCCGGAGATGTACGGCATCGTCGGGGCAAGCAGAATGTCCACGTGCCCGCACTGCAGCAGCGGGAGCGGACACTGGAAAAAGTCCTGCAAGAGGCGAATCGCGTCTTGAGCGACCTTGAGGGACTGCTCGAGGACGGAGAGGGATATGCCACCCTGGCGTGTTGCCAGCACACGCAGAGGCACGCGCTGCGCCTCACTGCTGCTGCTGCTGCCGATTCTTTGGGCGACGTCTGCGGCGCCGTCAGCGTCCCTGTACACACTGGCTGACGGCACAGAAACGACGTCCTCACACGAGAGCAGCGGGCACGGCGCTTCTGCACCAGCANCGCACTGCAGCAGCGGGAGCGGACACTGGAAGAAGTCCTGCAACAGGCGAATCGCGTCTTGAGCGACCTTGAGGGACTGCTCGAGGACGGAGAGGGGAACGCCACTCTGGCGCGTTGCCAGCACACGCAGAGGCAGGTGCTGCGCCTCGCTGCTGCCACTCCTTTGGGCGACGTCTGAGGCGCCGTCTGCGTCCCTGTACGCACTGGCTGACGGCACAGACACGACGTCCTCGCACGAGAGCAGCGGGGACGGCGCTTCTGCACCGGCAGAGGAGGAGCGAAAGCAGGCAAACGCAAACACATACGCAGGCATCGGTCCACACGCGCTGTAGCTCACTTGCACCGCCTCCTGTGCCGCCAGCACCTTGCGCGACTGCTCCGTGCCGTTCGTGATGACGTGTATGTAGGTTTGTGGCAGCTGGAGTGTCTTGAGGCACCAATCGAGGCGGTACTGCGGATGGTCGGGGCAGGGAAAGGCGAAGCGTGCGAGGGAGACCTCGAAGTGCGTCAGCACCGCGTCGCCGTCGCCGCCTGGGGCCGCATAAAGCCCACCCTGGTCACTCTCTTGCACAGCGCCGGTGAAGGTCACGGTCAGCTCCACTTCCGTCCCCGCAGGGAGTGTCGCGGCACCCTGAAAGGCCACCCACTTCGCGCCGACCACGTTGATCGCGTCATCATCGGCGTCTGCGTGCGCATCTGCGGCACCCTGCGGTGACTCGGACTCCTTATTCATTGTGGCGCCTTTCTTCTTTCCGTTGTTGCTGTTGTGACTACTTGTCGTTGCAGAGGCGCCTTTCGTCTTGCCTTTCCCGCCTGCCTTGGAGGACACACTTGTGTCGTCTGCCTTGCCGGCATCAAGCTCGACCACAGACAGCAGCTTGAGTGGGCTGCCGGAGGTGTCTGTGATCTTGTAGCTCTGCACCTGAAGCGGCGTGACAGCCGGGTAGCGCGGTGAGGGATGCGTATAGGCGTGCAGTGGTAAGCCGCCATGACCATCGCATCCAGACGCGGTTGACACGGCGCGCAAAAATTGATCGTGAGCCGAGAGCGACGACGACGACGACGACGACGAGGGACCTGCACCCACCGCCGCGCCTTGTGTCGCCACAGACTCGGGGTTTTCAGCCGCGCTCGTCCACATGGGCTCGCGCTTGACGTAGCGGATGGTCGAGGTGCCGCTGTACACGCTGCCCGCACGCAGCACGCCATCGGGGCTGCCCTTGCTGAGGTTGAGCTGCAGAACGCACGAGCTGGGCCACCAGGTGAGTGTCGACATCGCTATTCTGAGAAGGAAACAGGGAGTGCAAAGTGAAGGAAGAAAAGGACGGGGTATATGGGAGAAAAAGACACACGTGTGAAAGTGACAGCGGGAAAGCAGATGCAACCGTCATGTTGTTGTTCTTCTTCGGGGGGGGGGGTCTGTTGATCATGCATTTTGGTATGTGCTGCTCAGAAGGAGAAGAAAGTGGGAAAAGGGGGTGGAAAGTGTGTGTCTGCCACCATTGCAGCGCGTAAAAGCAACGAAAACAAGAATAAATAACTTTATATCAGCATCTGCACAGCGCTCTTCAGCAACGACGACCGCACAACAACCACCACCGGCTACGGAGTCACGACAGTGGCAAAACGCTTTGAGACTTCCGGCGTCGTGTTGGTCCCGGCGGCGCGGAAGTGCTGTGCTGTAAGACCAGCATTGAGCAGTGCTCTCAAGAGATCGTTGTCCGTCATCAGGTTCCATCGCACATCGAGCAGCCACATGCGACGGGCGTACGGCGACGGGTCCGACACCGCCGCCACCGCCGCGGGCTGCTGATGCGTCGACGCGGTCACAGGTTCGTCCTCCTCGTTCTCACGGTTGTGAGTCGAGTCAGAGGTGGGGACCGCGGCACTGAACCGTGCGGCAAGAAAAGGGACCATGCCGTCGACGAGAGTGTGGTCGGACAGGTGGTGGCGTGGCATGGCGAGTGTGCGCAGGCCACCACCGAGAAAGGCGTGTCTGGCATCGAGCCAGGTCATGTCCGTCCACTGCTTGATGCCAGCGAGTGAAAGCTCCTGCAGAGAGAAGCACGCCGGCCGACTGTCAGGACGCCCAAAGGTCTCGTAGCTCACTCGGTTGCGCTGCTCAATGCCTTCCAGCAGCGAGGCGAGCGTCTTGCCGCCCACGTTGGAGTCCCCGAGCTCGAGGTACAGTAGCGGTCGCGTGGGAATCGGCTGCCAGTGCGACGCCCGGCTCGCTGTTCCAACAGTGCTGCTACTGCCGGTATCGTGGTCGTGACACAGCCGCTGTTGTTGTGGGGCCACAGCGAAGTGCAGCATGGCGCGCCAGAAACCCTCGCCCGAACAGTTTGTGCACGTCAGCGAGGACAGCCCCGTCATGGCAAAGATGCCATCGCTGTCAGTAGACGGAAGTGATGCGGACGGCGACGCTGATTGTGTGAGTGTGTTCAGATCCGTGCACGGGGTCACGGCATCCGTGTACGTGCACGCCTGTTCGTCCTTGAGGCACGCGCTGAAGCTGCCTGTGCAGTGGTCGAACTGAAGGACACGCAGCACGGGGCTGACCCAAGTGGAGAAAGACCGCAGCAGCTCTGGCTCCACGCTCAACGCCTCCAGACGGAGTGCAAACAGCTGCCCGTACCACGCCACCGAATCCAGCAGTTGGTTCGGGCCACCCTTTTCGAGGACATCGGGAAGCACCAGCAGCACGTCTTTCACGGTGAGTTGGCGCAGCGACTTTGGTGTTCGCTTCAGACCGCGGAGGCAGAGACCAAGACGAAGTGCCGACGGCACCCTTCCAAGTGGGTCGCGCATCATCTCTGTCATTGTGCGATGGCAATGGCCGCAGCCCGGCAGCGGCGCCGGCTCCACGTTCGCAGATACGGCCGCCAAGGCCTCCTCTCGCTCCTCGCTGAGCACTGTCACGCCGTCCCCGCAGACGGCACGGTGTCTCTGCAGCGCGTCTAACCACGTGGCATCACTGTGGCGCTTCTCCCGCTGCACCCACCAGAGACTGTGCACAAACCCGCTAGTCGCGACTGGGAGCTCCGTCACGATGATGGCGAGGTGCGGCGAGGCCGTCGCGGTGATCGTGAAGACGTGCGTCGTTGTGCTCGTCGGCGGTGTGCTCATCGCGTCCGCACACGGCGGCAGAACGAGTGACGCATCGCGC
>JASANR010001297.1:0-11219 GCA_030849635.1 Wallacemonas sp. MBr04 | reverse complement strand
GCGCGCTTGCTGCTGACGAGGCCGCGGCGACTGCGGTGCCCGCTGAGCAGATCGCATTGGAGCCGCTCTACGTGGCGACGGCCGATGAGCTGCGCGATGTGCGCGACCAACTCGCTGCCAAGGACGCCGAGGCTGCCAAGCTGGCCGACGATCTCGCTGCCAAGGACGCCGAGTACGACGATGCTGTTCAACAGCGAATCGCCGCACAGGATGAATTGCAGGCCATGGCAAAGCGCATGTGTGACGCCCTCGGCGACAGCACCAACGACAAGGACGCCGCGCTCGGCACACTGGACCAACTGATCAACGCACTCGACGACGCCCACGCGCGCGAGGCTGACCTAGAGGACCAGGTCTCAACTCTCCGAAATGAACTGGACAGCGAACGCTCGGCTAGTGAAGCAGAGCGCAAGCGTCTGCAGGATGAACTGGATGCTGCGCTGCAGGAGCAGGCGCGTCTCCAGAACGAGGTGGACGGCATGACAGACAAGCTCGACGAGGCGTGCCGCATGTTCGACGACGTCGGTGCGGACAACCTGTCGAAGCTCGAAAGCTTCATGGATGCCATGGCCACCGCCCGCGATGTCGAAAAGGCTACGCAAGCCAAGCTTGATGAACAGGAACGGGAGCTGGCCCAGTTGCGTGCGTTCGACGCCGATGCTGTTGCGCAGCCGTACAAGGACCAGATCGGCGATCTGGAGAAGAAGCTGTCGGCCACTGAGGCCGAACTGGGTCAGCTCGAGTCGCAGCGCGCCGACCAGTCAGCAAAGCACGACGCGCTGCAGCGCCAGTTGGCCGACAGGGAAAAGAAGCTAGCGGATCTTCAAACCGAAATGCGTGCCACCAACGAGCGTGTCAACGACCTGCTCAAGGAACTCCGCTCGAAGGCGGACGAGTACGACAAGGTCGTGGATGACCTGAACGAGTTCGCTCTCTTGCAGGACAACCAGAAGGAGAAGGAGCTTCTGCAGCAGCTTGCGACGCGCGAGCAGGAGCTTTTCGAGCTGCAGGAGGCCCGGCACGGTGAGATGAGTGAGCATGAGAAGCAGGTCTCACTGCTCCAGGATCAGATCAATCGACTCCGTGACCAGCAGGAAGCAGACATCTCACAGAACGGTAATCTAGAAGATGAAACTGCACGCCTGCGCGATGCCCTCGACGAGGCACGAGCTGCCTTGGCTGAGAAGGACGTTGAGATTGCAGACCTCAAGGACGGCATCGAAGAAATGATTGATGACTACGACCAGCAGATACAGGAATTGGAAGAGGAACTGCAGCGTCGCANCGAGTTCGCTCTCTTGCAGGACAACCAGAAGGAGAAGGAGCTTCTGCAGCAGCTTGCGACGCGCGAGCAGGAGCTTTTCGAGCTGCAGGAGGCCCGGCACGGTGAGATGAGTGAGCATGAGAAGCAGGTCTCACTGCTCCAGGATCAGATCAATCGACTCCGTGACCAGCAGGAAGCAGATATCTCACAGAACGGCAATCTTGAGGGTGAAACTGCACGTCTGCGCGATGCCCTCGACGAAGCACGAGCTGCCTTGACTGAGAAGGACGTTGAGATTGCAGACCTCAAGGACGGCATCGAAGAAATGATTGATGACTACGACCAGCAGATACAGGAGTTGGAAGAGGAACTGCAGCGTCGCACCAAGGAGGCCTCGGACGCCTTGGAGAAGCTCGAGGAGATGTCCAACATGCTCGCCGAGGCACGCGAGGGAGAGAACAGCTCACTGCGCCTGCGTACCGAGTCCGACGGCGAGATCTTCCGCTTGCAGAGGGAGGTGGACCGCCTCCGTTCGTCTCTCACGCACTTCACAGAAGAGGGCGACGCCAACCACGGAGAAATGGCTGCGGAGCTGGCTGCCATGGAGAGTGAACGTGTCGCCCAAAAGGCCGAGCTCGATGCACGCGAGGCGACGATCCGCGAGATGCGCGTGTGGTTGGGCCGTGCACTGGACGAGCTGGCCAAGCAGAAGGATGGTGCGCTTTCCGACAGCCTCGAGGCATCACTGCGCCACGCTCTAGATGGTGACGCGAGCAGTAGCAGTGCGTGATCGCAACAAACACGCACAGTAGAGCTGATAGCCACCTGCGAGTGTGGCTCACATTGTTACTTTACCACGCCGGTGTACTTTTGCTTCCCATTGATTCATTTTGTTTGTTTGGTTGCTTGTGTTTTTTTGGCGGGAGGGGAACTCCTCCTTTTTATATTCAAGGTTTCTCACGCATGTGCAATTCCTTCTTTCTCACTCACTGTAGAGCCTTGGAATCTCTCCCTCATTATTGTGCATGCTACCTTTTCACGACTGATTTTCACCTGTACCACTTTTCTCTCTTTGTGTTCGTTTTGTTTTTGTATACGCGCACAACAAACACTGGCATTGTCCGCTGTGTATGCTCTTCTGCATCCAGAAAGTAGACGAAAAGTTGAACGGACTCGACGCAGCGGCCTAGCTGCAACACACGTGCACTGTTGTTGCTTGTGGTGGCGCCACACCGATATAGTGTGCTGTCTGGTCTATGTGTGTGTGTGCGCGCGCGCCATATCCTCCCGGACGTCGGCACTTCCGTCCCTGACCGACACGTCGGGCCTTGACGGTTGCCCGTACGTTCTTCGGTGCTTCTTCGCTTACCTCTTCTCTCTCCATCTATTCATCCATCCATCCTTTGCGCGCTCCCTTTCCCTGGCCAGTCAAAAGAAACGTGCAATTAGAGTCTCTTTCTCTTGCCTCCCTCACTGACTCGCTCTCACGCACTCTTTGTCACCAACCCTGTGTGTGACAGACGGGAGACGTTGATACTGTGCACGTCGGCGTCTAGTTAGCATTACATTTCACAAGCGTTTAATCACTATTCGCATCCTCGTGGTCTGTCTCACTGCATCACAAACATATAGATTCTCCTTGTCGCGCATTATTGTTGTTGTTGTTATTCTTTTCAAATTTCTCCTTTCCGCCACTGATGGACGTGCCTGCGTCGAAGTATCCTGCCGAGCCACTTCCGGCACTTCACGCGCCGTGCGATTACCGCACACAGCCGTTGATTTTCAAGCCAATGGCAGACACCGTGATGACAGCAGCTGAGCCAGAGAGGCGGCAACGGTCGTCCTCCAGGGCAGCCGAGAAACGTGTAGTGACGGCCTCCACATCCGTGGACGTGGCACCGTCCCGATCACACAGTGGGACGAGGGGCAGTCGTGCCTCCTCACGCCCTGCCAGCGAGCGGCCGCAGTTGTACCGCCCCACGCGTGCCTCCGTCCTGCGACAGAAGGCCACCATCGAAAAAGAGATTGAGGCGTTGCTACAGGCGGAACTCGAGTCGGAACGCGAGGGCGACTACGCGGAGGGCTTTACACGTCCTGTCTACACAGCCGCCGGGAGCCTCAGCGAGTGCGTACCGACGCGGACCAATCGCTCAGCGGTCCTGCGCCAGGAGCACGCGCGCCGCGTCTCGGCGACGCAAATCAGCGGGCAGCAGGACTCCCAGCGGCCCAGCACACCACGTGTGCGGAGTGCCTCTCTGCGCACCCAGGACGCGGCCGAGCCTGTCATTGTGCGTGCGACACGCGCGGCTGAACTGCGCAGCTCACTGAATGCGCAGCGCCTGCGCGAGCTTGAGCTGGCCCGTGCAAAGCTAGAGCAGGAAGAGGCTCTCATCGAGCAGGGTCAGGGTGGTGCACTGCGTGAGCTGGCCCGTACCTCGTGGGGGCAGCCGGTGGTGGAGGACGTAGGCCCCGCGGTCAAATCGACCAAGGCGGCCGAACTGCTGCGGCAGCGTGTCGAGGCCAAAATGAAGGAGCTGGCGCGACTGGAAGCGGTGGAGGCGGCTGCGCAGGAGGCCATTCTGCACCCACCATCGTCTCGCGTGGACTCGGCGAACGGCTCAGCACAGCGTCTGTCCCCGCGCTCGACGAAGAGTTCACTCCTGCGCGGTCGCACGGCCGCCGCGCACATGCTCCCCACCACACCCACTCACCAGGGTCGCCATCAGGATCCCGAGAGCAGTGCTGTGCCACCGCGGCGGCGCGCCTCGACGTCCAAATCGACCACGACGACCCCACGCGGAAAGAAGGACACCCACAACGGTCAGGACGCGCAGCGCCACGTCGCGAGCAGTGCTGCTGGTGCGTTCGACACATTTGCATCACGCGCGTCCACCTCGGGCTTTGTAGTGCACCACCCTTCTGAGCCAGCACTGAGCATCGCCTCCGAGGTCGAAGATGCCGCCGTGCAGTTGCCGAGTGCGATTCTGCAGATTGACCACGTCGTCTCGGACAGCGAAATCCGCGAGGGCGGACGCGCCGAGCCGCCGGACAGCTGTGACGCGAGCACAGGCCCGGCAGCCAGTGATAACGCACGCATGACGGTGGCAGAGCCTGCCGTCGCGACGGATGTGGACACCGTTGTCGTCTCACCTCTTGAGGCGGTGTCTGTTGATGAGGCACACGCCGGAGGAGACGCGCCATGTGACGGCAACGTGCAGGATGACACACCAGCGCAGGATGCCGTGGTGCTGCCGGTCCTTCCCGAGGCCAACGAGGCCCACATAAGTGACAGCATGGGAGGCGAGGAGGAACAAGAAGCGGACGAACACTCGGAGGCTGTGGATGCGCAACAAGAAGAGGAGATCCACGATACAGCTCCCACCTCTCTCCCCGTCCCGCCGTCCAACGAGACGTACCCCAGCGCCAGCACCAATAAAACGGCACGCGGTGTCGATGATAGTGTGCCCGCTGAGGCACCAAAGAGCTCCGCGGGGGTTGAGACCAACAGTGCACACTCGGCGCCATCAAGTATTCGTTCTCACAGCAGTGACAGCGATGACGACAGCATCCAGCAGGTAACGTTGGAGAGCTCACACGATGAGGTTCCGCGTGACGACTCGCACGATCGGTCGGTTCTTTCAGCACACGACGCCTCGCAGATGGAGGAGCCGCTGACCCCGCGTAAGGAGGCACTTGACGCACCTGCGAATACGGAAGTGGTGGAACCAACGGCATTTGTGGACGAGGCGCCAGGTCCGCTCCCTCGCGCGCGCACGGCTCCCCGCGTGACAACCTCTGTGGGCCCACCCGCCGCTGAGCACGCCGTGTCGCCGTCTCCCACAGAGCCGCCTCTGACAGCTGCGACAGTCAGCACAGCTCCGACTGCTGCACCAGTAGTCACCCACACAAAGTCCCGGTCCTCCTCGTCGCTGTCAGGCCAAGCTCAGCAGCAGAAGCAGCAGAAGCAGCAGGTGGAGACGCTCGACCGAGCGCGCAAGGCACGCGCGGCGATGCCCCCCTCCGCACCGCCCCCACTCGCCCCCACTGGCGAGGCTAACAGTAACAACAACAACGACAGTGACACCAGCTCCATCGAGTCGGTGCCGACGTTTGTTGCGGTTGGCGCTGTCACGCCGTCGCTCCCCGTCTCCGCGACAGATGGAGCGGCGAGTCCGGCGTCGTACCAGTGGTCGCGCCGGCCCACCCCACCACTGCACGCGCCGGTGGACGCTGTGCGCTCGTCCATCTCATGGGTCGACGTAAGCGGAGCCTCTGCCTCGTCAGCGGCGGCGTCGCCATCGCCCGTGTCGTTTCGCCAGTTTCGCCAGAATGTGAACCGCGTGTTGTACCGCCGCTACTTTACAAAGTGGGCGTCCTTCAAGCGATCCCACATGCCACAGTCGACGCTGTCGGCCGTGCCACATGGACCAGCACCTGTGAAGGAGGACGAGGAGGCGATGCGGCAGCCTCGAAGGAGCCAGACAGCACCTCCACTGTCATCACAGCTGCCAGACGCGAATCCACCCGTCCACGCACAGCCGGCCGTTGTGCACGTGGAGAGCGGACCCCAGCTGCCGACGACGAACCGTGCCCCACACGCCCATGCTGCTGCATCGTCAGACGGCACCGCGCCACCAAGTGTGAACGCGCCGTCTCACCCGTCGCCCGGACCACAACGCGCGACGGCACCACCCGCACCGTCAAAAGTCCCTGCCGCACAGCCGCCAGTGAAAGAGGAGGGGGCGCCCATGGAGCCATCTCCGAGCCGGCCACCACCCCCATCATCATCGTCGTCGCCGTCGCACGCCATACCCCACGCGCGACCGTCCTCGTCGTATTCGTCGCCCTCGCCAGCAGCCGCAAGAGCGGTGGTGGCGCCACCACACGGACCCCGCCCACCCCACCTCGCTCCGGCACTTCTCACTGGCAACAGCCGTCTGAGCCACTCGAGCGGCCCTCAGCAAACTTCACCGTCCAAAGGACTGCGTGTGCCGCGGCTGCAGGAAAGCTTCGCCTCCCTACCACGTGGTACCGCGGCCAACGGCTGCCAGGCCAACAACAACAGCGTCGCCACCCCACCAGCTGTCGCGGCTGACAGCTGGCAGGCGCTGGAGGCGAGTCCGGTGTCGGCCCTGTCGCAGCCGCACCACACAACGATGTCCTCTTTGAGGAGCACACCGCATGCCTCACACCTCCTCGCGCTCCCGTCCCCCATTCCTCGCGTCGCGACAACAAGTGGCGTGACACCACCAAAGGCATTACCGTACGATGTGTGGACACCCAGTCCCACAGCGACGGCGGTGCTTCGGCCCGAGGGCAGCGGAACACCTGCGGCGATTCGTATGCCGCCGGTTGCCCCCGACGGGTGGGCTGTCGTGCCACCTGATCCAATCGACGTGTCCACGTCACTGCTAGAGCCGCGGCCGCAGAATACCACCACCACCACCCCGCCTCACTCGGGTGCCCGTGCACCCGTGATGCAAGACGGGTTCTACTACTCGCCACCGCAGCGGCGCTCTGCCACGGCCATCGTTGACTCGCCTCGTGAGATGGGAGAGCGGACCCCGTGCGATAAGGCCCTCGATACGCTGCTGTTGGACCACGACGTCGATGGGGCACCGCGGGGCCGATCGTTCGACCTCGCAGTAGACGGCGACCGCGAACCATCGCAGCACGCGCCGACGCCGCTGTTGTCCAGCCTGCAGCAGCCATCGTCACCGGCCATCCCGAACAACACACAGGAAGCGGCAGCGTACGACTGGCAACAGCAAGACGAGGGCGAGGAGGAGGAAGAAGGAGAGGGAGAGGCTGACGACGAGCGAGACGAATCCGTATACACGGATGACACCTCCAGTGCATCCGATGACAAACATGGTGGTGTCCCGCTCAGCGAGCACGAACACAACGCCGGCTCCTCCGACGACGGTGACATGCCACAGCAGTCGCCGCTGCACGCCGCTCCGGTAGAGGAAGACGACGACGAGGTCGATGAGATAGAAGCCGACATTCTGCGCCGCTGTCGCCGTGACGGCAGCCGTGGCTTCTCATCCTCAAGTGCTGCAAGTGTTCCAGCGGTTGGGCCTTCCGAGGAGACCGCTCCCGTGCAGGAGCCAGCTGATGGTGCTGCCACCGTGGCTGATGAGGCGCACGAGGACTCGCCACCTGCACGGCCCGTGTACGGCGAGGGAGGGAAGTCGACACCCGACCCAACTGACGGCGGTGCCGCGCAGATACCGTTGACGAGAATGTCAACTGTGTCGGAAGCGTACCGGCCACCATCGCCGATCCCGTCCATGGCGGGCAGCACAGGCCGGGCCGAAACCTACTACATGAGTGTCAGCAACCCGACCCCGTGCGACAGCCACTGGGGCGCCGGCTCGCCTGACGAGGGCAGTCCCAACGGTCTGAACGTGGTTGATCCAGAGCTGCAGCGCGACTTTGAGAATCGTGGCGACCCCACGCGCGTCATACAGTACGTGCACCGCGAGATGTGACGGGTGGTCTGGTCTCTACAGAGAGAGATGCGTCGAAAGCGCAGCACGGAGCTTGCCATGCTGCGATCAGAATCGTAGAGATGGTAGCAAAAGCGAAAAATCAGTCGCTCCTCCTACTGATTGTGTGTGTGTATATGTGTCGTCGCTCTCACATCATCATCATCGTTATATTGCTCCTCATTTTTGTTGTTAGATTTTATTTCAACATTCCATTTTTCCACTTTTGTACTCATGCTTTATGATACTCTCTGTTACTGATGTGCCGTATTGTGCCACTCGAAAAGAAAACGAAGGCGACCAACCGTTCTCAACGACGACGTGATCTCTGCTGCGTCTGCTGTTTTTTGAAGTTGCAAGCGTTTCGCATTCTGACCACCGACTGCAAGGCTACCCATTTCTTCAGCGATCTTGACGCACGACGCACGCCGTATCACTCCCTCAGGTCCATTCACATATCCTCCCCCTTCTCCTTCTCTCCTCCCCCCCCCCCCCCGCCGTGTCGTTGAAGGAACACCCGTGTGTCTTTGTCTGTGCGTGCATGGATGTTTTGCACGACAATCTGAACGAGGACAGCGCGTCCACCTTCAGCAGTGTCTTTTCCTCGAGCTCTAGTAGCTTTCATAGTGACAGTGACAGCAGCAGCGCCGACAGCTCCCCAGCGTACGAAGAGCCCGCGCCACGATCGCCGACGAGTGTGCAGGAAGCAAACGCGCTCTTTGAGCACAATCTCGCTGTGCCACTGCTGAAACCGGTGCGTCCACACACGCGGCGGGTGTCGTTTGCCGCCCCACGAGAGCCCAGCTTAAATCACGACGTGGAAGAGATCGCCTCGCTCAACCACTCCCCAGCCAATGCCGCAACAGCCCTGCCAACACCGCAACCGCACACATCACCTCCTCCTGCGTGTGCGTCCAAAGACCAGGACGGTGAGGACGATGGTTGTGGTGCCCTCGCACTGCCCGTGATCCACACATCACAGGCTGCTGAGTCCCTGCCACACACTGTGGCGCAAGCGGAGGTGAGCCAGATCGCACGGAGCCGCACCTCTCCCAACGCGTCCATCACGTCACTCGGTGTCGGTGCGGTCGAGCAGGCCCCCGTCAACGCAGCGCAGGCCGGTGTGGTGAAGAAGGCGGCGTCTCTCATGTCCGCCAAGACGCTGTCCGAGTACCGCCACCTC
The DNA here is from genome assembly GCA_030849635.1 of Wallacemonas sp. MBr04. Taxonomy (NCBI): domain Eukaryota; phylum Euglenozoa; class Kinetoplastea; order Trypanosomatida; family Trypanosomatidae; genus Wallacemonas; species Wallacemonas sp. MBr04. The sequence continues at coordinate 2,281 of JASANR010001297.1, read as the reverse complement.
AAGTACGTCCTGCGACAGCGGCTGCTGCGTCGCTACTACGATCTCTGGCAACACTGGGCACGCGACTCGCCAAAGAGAGAAGGCTCTCAGAATGCCGAAAGACAGCTCAGCGTGTCCACGCAGACGCTGAGCATTGACGATGATGTGCTTCGCTTTGCGGCTCGTCGTCCTTCACCTCGCACTGGCGCGCGATCCGCGGACCGGGTCGACGACCCGAACTGGAACGCCGACGTGGAGTCGCTGGAGACGCTGAGTGTGATCGGTAGCAGCCTCAGTCGCCAGAGTGTCACGCCGCGCACGTCTGCCTCACGTGGAAGCTCGCCGGGGAACGGCGGCGGCACCTTCGTGCTCCCCCCGCCTCTCGGAGAGCCAGCCTGCCTCGGTGCCACGAGCCGGCCATCGCGCCTGGTTGACTACGGCGCACACAGTGACAGGCCGCGACCAAAGGGCCCGCAGCAGCCGAGCCTGCCCAGCACTGGACTCCCCTCCGTCGTGGAAGATCCCATCCGCGTCACCCACATTCGCTGATCACTTTCTCTGCACATATGCGAACGGTTGTTGTTTTGGGGGGCCATATAGAATGAGAGAAACCTAGAGACAACACAACGCGACCCAACAAGAATATAAACATGTAGCATGGGAATAGCCACCACAGGTGGGTCACGTGTTTTCTGTAACGTGTCTGACAGTATCGTCACGACGTGTCCACACACACACGGATGTCAAAGAGTACGTCATCGCTGTCGTTTTTTTCCCCTTGGGACCCGTCCGTATCGTCTGCGCTTTCTGCGTCTCATTCGTACACATCACTCTCACTGTTTATCTCTCTCTATCTCTTTCCTTTTTTGGGTTGGCAAGTGGTGTGACGGAACGGTTCGTAGCATCACGATGCGGAGAGTGCAACACACAGTCTGCTTTGCGCCTCCACGACCGTCCCCGTACTCGTCCCTCTTTGAACAGCAAGACGAGGACGTACCTTGCAGCGTGACCTCGTCAATCGCGTCGGACGGGCATGCGATTGTGCGTGTCGCACCCTACGACGGCGCCCACCCCTTCCGGTTCCACCGCGTACTCGCCGCCCACGACCGCGGGGCAGCACCTCTGGATGTCCTCTCTGCGTGTCCAGTCTCGACGACGGCACCGCACACGGTCTTTCTGGTGCACGGGCCCGAGGACGTGGACACGTACGCCGTCTTCCGTGGCCTCATCGCAGACATCATATCCACGGTCCATGCTCCAGATGAGGCAGCGCACGTGGAGTACAGCATCCTCCGCATCTACTCGTGGGGTGCCACAGACGTGCTGCGGTGCGAGGCTGTCGAGGACAACATGAGCACTCCGCGCAAGACGCCCTTCGTCACAGGGACCACCGAGATCACGCCCGCCCGTCGCGGCCGCGCGTCGCTGAACAGTGCGGCGGATCTGCGTCCGCTCTGGGACGCCCTTGAACGGGCCAAGCTGGTGCCCGAGTGGCACAGCGCGCTCTGCTGCTCGCTGTACGCCCCCGTCTCTCAGGGCGGGTTCGGCACCGTGAAGCTGCTTCTCCTGCCTCGGCTTCTGCGCGCCAACCACCTGCTGCGCCGCGATCTGCTTCAGCTGCGCTCCTGGCTAGGGGAGCTTGACGGTTCGCATAGTAGGGCTGTCGTCAGCTGCCGTCTCAAGGACTTTCTTGTTGACGCCTCACGCAGCAGTGGTGATGGGGACGCGGGTGACACCGTCGCAGAGCAGCCGCCGTGTATGCACATCCACGTCCTGACGGTGCTGCGGAAGGAGACAAAGAAGCTGGAGGAGACAGCGCTGAACGCGTGGTTTGGAAGCTGCAGCAGCGGCGAATCAGACCAATCGCGTGCCTACTTTACGGCACTGCTGGCGACCCAGAAGGAGACGAGCTCGCCGAGCCCACTAGCGCATGGCACAGCAAGGCACAGCGCACAGCCGAGGCCTGTTCTCACGGTGTTGGAAGAAACTGTCGTGACCGTCACGACAGCAACGACTACCACACCACCTCGTCGTCGTAGCTCAGCGGCACAGCTGTATGCGACACCGCCTTCGCCGCCACCGCCCTTGGTCACAGTCAGCTCGCCTGGATCCCAGGAATCCCGTGAAGACTTGGTGAGGCAGCTCAGCGCTGCCCAACGCGAGGTTGGCGAGCTCACGCTTGTCAAACACAACTTGGAGAGAGTCGTCGCGGAGCTCACGGTTCAGCTGTCAGACGTGCTGACGGAGGTGGACGACAGCATGGCGGAGATGCTCTCCGAAGTCGACCGCGCGGAGCAGGCTC
>JASANR010001296.1:0-11103 GCA_030849635.1 Wallacemonas sp. MBr04 | reverse complement strand
GACTGCACACCAAGTACGGGAACATTCAGCAGTCACACAAAAACAAGAGAGTGCGAGGTGTGAGCCAACCACTGCGCTGTGCAACCACAATACTGGAATACAACTATTTGTATGTGCAAGCTTCTTGACGACGCTGAGCTGTGCGCCTTCCTGGGTGCATTTTCGTGTTTTTGATTCGGTGGATTCATCGTTGTCCGTACCGTTCAGAAAAAAACAATGCGCAGCTAGACTGGCCTCACTTTCGTTCGAATTGAGCATCTCAGTAGATGCAGTCGTGTGACGTTGAACGGCTGTGCTTTGGAAAAAGAACGGGGTCGCCAAAGAGAAATAAGCACAGGTACCAGCCATGCGACTCGGAAAAAGGTGTGAGAAACGAAGAACTCAGTGCATTCACAACAAGGAAAGAGCGCAAGACGGTTGTGAAAGCAATGTTCACGGTGGAGAAAGAAAGAACAGATGATGTGGAAAAAAAAAGATGGAAAGAAGAAGGAAGTCACTGTTCAAAAGAACACTGTTGGGAAAAAAAAAAGCAACGAAAAAGAAACGTCCCAATTCGCTGGGATCTGCTGATTTGAAAGTAAACAACGTTGCAGAGAACATGTCAGAGAAAAGAACAAAGAAGAGAATGAAACGGAACAAGAATGGACTGTCTGCGTTCTGACGTGAGGTTGTGGCATTCCCTGTCCTTAGCCATGAGGTTGACTATCACAATCGGCTATTTCGACTTCAAGGTTGCAAGAAGGAGCTCAGACGGAAGAGCTGTGGCGAGCGGGTGTCTCAAAAGTGCAACACTGTGAGAGTTGCGTAGGTATGGAACGAACAGTGTCCGTGGTTGCAACCGTGAAAGGTCACACTCTTCTGACCGGTTTCCCTTGCTCTCGAGTTGAGCACCTCCACCTTGGATCCACTTGCGTGACGTTTGCAAAGTGGAAATTGAAAAAGGTTTGCCAAAGACAACCACGTACGAACACAGACAATGCGACGGGACGACACAAAAACAGAGAAAATTGCAGTGCATTAACAGCAAGGAGAGAGCACAAGACGTGTATGAATGCCTCAATCAGAGTGAATGGAAAGAAAAAGAAAAACGAGAAGAAACAAATGGAAAGAGGAAGGAAGCCACTGTGAAAAAAAAAAAGAAAAACACTATTGGGGGGACAGCGGCTTACAGAGGGTTGTGTGAAAACAAAAGAAAAAATGAAACGAAAAGAGTGTTATATAGACGACGAGAATCGGATCAGGAAGCTGTGGCCCTACCTGTGCGTTTGTTCGTTCGCTGTCCATTTCACTTTAGGTGCGACGCTACTCCTCGCAGACTGCATCAAAGTTTGGCTTGCGCGTCACAGACTGGAGACTGACCAGTTCTGCGTCGTGTCCTCCAGGCTGTGAGGGGATTGTGTACGCGCGGCGGAGCTTCGCCAACTCCAGTGTCACATCCACAGCGTACCGGTCAGTGTCGATACTCTTTTTGCTGATGAATGTGGTCATCCACTTGTCGTTCTCCAGGATGTCGAGGAGCCTTTCGAACAGCTTGGCGGTTTCGATGTCATGCACTTTGCCCGTCCCAGCGTGGATGCACAGATTCTGGTGGAGGACGTTCTTGCCCGGCAGCGTGGCACTGTACAAGAGGAGTCGCTTCACGATGTCGCACAGGTACGAAACGCCAAAAAGGTGAAGATCCACAGGCAGTGGTGTGTCGGTAGCGGCTCTGCGTTTGAATGCCTCCTGCATCTCCGCCCAGCGTTGTGGAAGGAGGCGTAGACGGATTGCCTTGTCGAGCTGACCCTTCCTCGTCCATGTCCTTTGTCGGGCATCGATTAGGTCATCGATCTTCACCCAACGCTTGTATTTTGTCTCGTCGTCGTCGTCGTCGTCGTCGTCGTATGCACAGTCATTCAACGTGTCAATGTCCTTGAGAGCTTGCTTGTTCTCGACTTCCACAGCCTTCAGCTCGACAAGCATCTGGTCGATGTTGCCGTATGTGCGCATCTCTTCAGGGCTCATGGCATCTTCGAAGTACGGGTCCACCACCTCCTTGTTGCGTCTCTCAATGTCATCATACGGCGGAGGGGGAGGCCGCTTCTCGGTCCGAAAGGACTGCTCGCTGCGCGGCGGCGAGTCAAAAGGAAGCTCATTGCCTCGTGTGACAGTCGCGTTGTCCTTGGTGTAGCCGGCCCGCTCTTGATACACGGCGCGCAAAGTGCGTTGCGTGGCAGTGTGAACGTGCACAAATGGGCAAGTCTCGTTTGGGCAGCCATTGGGGTTGAACACCTCGTTGTAGCAGCTGTTGCAAAGGAATTCGCGCAAGGCGCAGTGGTCATCGCCGTATTTGCAAGAGCCAAACCAAACGCGGCAGGGATGTCGGGACCACATCAGGTGTGCCACGTACTGCCTGCGGATGTCGGCATTTCCACTGTCAGGCACGAGGGACATGTCAATGCCACTCTCACAGATGTGGCGATACACACACGCCCCATCGTCGTCGAAGTCACACGGCATGCCAAGGACGGTGCACAAATGGGGAGGTGGCGACAGCTGCGGTAGCTGCGGTGGCTGCTGTGCCTGCTGCGCCAGGAAGCGTTCCCTCAGATCATGCCCATCCGTGTCCACGTGAAGGAAGCCACGAGGGCACACTGCGTCCGTGCACCCACTCCCCACGGCGTGCCGAACGCATGTCGTCGCTGGGAGCTCAGTCAAGTGACAAGGGGTGTGTGGACAAGGTCCACTGGGATGGTTGAGATGGCACGGATGTGTCTTGTCGCTCCATTGATCGAGGAAGTACGTGTGCAGGTCCACATTGCGGCCATTCACCTTGGCGTCGTGGGCGTTGACGCAGTTACTGCCGTACTCACACTCCCCGCTGCGCACATGCCATTCGCACGCGTCTCTTGGAACATTTGCGAGGGGACACTTTTGATCGGGAAAGTACTGAGCGAACGGGCATGATCCCTTGAACCAACTCAGGCACGGGTGCTTCTGCGGTGTGTCAACGGCCACGTCGGACTGGCGGATGTCACTTTTGTCCATGGGTGTGTAGAATCCGAGAGATTGTGATGAAACGGTGTGTGTGTGAGAGAGAGAGAGAAGCTCGGTGTTGGATGCTAACGTTGCAAGTGTTACAGAAACACAATGTGCACAAGTGTGTGAGATGGAGTGAAATGGGGCAAGGGTAAGTGGTTGAAGTGGAGTCGAGTACACTGAGATTCTTTGACATGGCGCGACATGAGAGTAGTGGCAACTGTCGTGCGTGTCGATTGAAAAGAACGAGTGGGGATGGCGAGTCACGTCATCGCAAAATGAACGAGATTGGGGGATACACCACCTCGTCGCCTCCCAAAGCACAGTCTCGCCAACTTTCACTATTATTGTTTCTGTGCAATCTGTTTCGTGCAGCGTTCAAACTAGAAAAAATACAAGACATATTCGGACTAATGAGACGGCCTGGCTTCACATGTACATTCATTGAGTGTGATCTCCTCATCAGATCCACTCGCCTGAATGTGGAAAAACAGCAAGGTCGGCAAACAGAAATGAGCGCGCACATAGACCATGCGACTCGAAAATGAAAAAAAGGAGGCACTGGGGAAGCACACAGAGTAAAAATGAGAGAAAGGAAGGCTGGACGGTCACCACGGCACGGGAAAGAGAAAGCAGCGTGAACGAACGTGGGCTAGAAAGACACGCAAGAACGGTCGCTGGTGGTCGTTGCTGCTGGTGTCCAAATCAAGGACACCGTTTGGAGTTTGGGACACGCCTTCACGCCCGCAATCGTGATCAGCGGAGATCACTTCAAGGGAAGGCGCTCCGGCCAATGGAGAGCTCGTGAAGCGACGCGCACTGTCAGAAAATCACGTTCTTCAGCTTGGCACATGTGCTGAGTTCTGTGATCGTGGTGACACCACTTCCTCTAGCTTGAATCTCCCTCAAGGGCCGGCGCGCCAGCCAGGCCAGAGAGATGGGCAAACGATTCGCAGCCTTCGAGATTCAGCTTCTTCAGATTGCGGCCCGTCGCGAGCGGTTCTAGCGTGTCAACGTTCGTCCAGCTGCAGTCAAGTTCCTCGAGTGACAGAACACCAGTAAGCACAGTCAGATCCTCCACTTGTGTGTACGACACATCCAGCACTCGCAGATGGCGGCAGCCGTGCAGCCCTGAGAGGTCATCACAGACAAAATCTCCAGGTTGTGGAGGGGACTCAAATCGGAAATCTGTATCTGGTAGAGTCTCACCTCTTTGACGTTGACTGAAAGAGGGCCGAGAGACTCGAATGAGACGCGATTAGCTGGAAAGAGCTGTTCCAGGTCCAATGTGGTCACGTTCCACCCATCCACGCTGACCAATGATCCGTTGTACTTGCGCGATCAACTTCACGGGCAGCCGCTCCACACCAAATGGTGCTCTGTGCAGCCACCACGCGACGGCGTCCATATAGCGCTGCGCCGCTGTGACATCACTCGTCAGTTGTTCGAGTTCAATCGCTGTGATGATATTGAACTCACCTGTTTTCTTGCGGAGTGCAATCTCGTCGCCAATGACGTGTCCTTTGCGACTGGGGGACTCAGTCTCGGTCAGCCAGCGCGTCCACGGCGTGCACGTAGTCAACGCGTGACTGGGTGTCTTGTTGTACTGGAGTGTGAGGCGGATGGACATGGGTGAACAAAGGGGCGGGGAAAATGGGTAGTTGCAGTCGATAGTGGTGCTGCTGAGCTCGAGGTGTGTGTTTTGTAAAGCTGAATTAGACGGCGGAACAAGTGGATGAAGTCCGACAGATGGGATGAAAGTGAGAGAGCGAACAGTTGGCGGGTGGATGTTGGGGTTGCGAGTGCGTCAGGGAATAGCTCGAACGTCGTGGTACGTCACATAAAAGAGAGCGTTCAGCAGTCACACAACTGCAAGAGAGTGCGAGGTGTGAGTCAATCAGTGTGCCGTACAAGCACAATACTCTATCACAAGTGCGTCATGACACCCAAGCACAGACTAACATCCGCACGTGCCAGCTTTTCGGTGATCACTACGCTGCGTGTCATACTGTGTGTATTCTCATTTTTGATTCAGTGGATTAATTGCTGTCTGTACCGTTCGGGAAAAAACCAACACACAGCCGGGCTAGCGAGTAACACTGGCCTCATTCTCGTTCGAGTTGAGCATCTCAGTAGATGCACTAGTGTGAGGAGGATCAGCTGTGTTTGGGAAAAAAGGGAACGGGATTGTCTGAGAGAAGTCAGCACGCACACAGGCAATGCGACTCGAAAAGGGTGGGAGAAACGAAGAACGCAGTGCATTCACAACGCAGAGAGAGCACAGGACGGTTGTGAATGTCACATTCAGAGTGGATGGAAAAAAAAGAGGAAGTCTGTGAAATCGAGAGGTGAGGGGAAGGATGCTACTGTTCATAAGAATACTGTGTCGGGGAGCAGTGTTCTACTGCGGTCTGTCAGAAAAAATAAAGAAAAAAAGAAGAAGCATCCCAAATTCGCTTCAATCTGATAGTCTGGAAAAACGCTGGAAAAAACATGTCAGCACAGAGAAAGAAAAAGAAAAAGTAATGCCCCAAATTCGATGGGATCTGATAATCTGGAAAAAAAAACACTGTAAAGAGCATGTCATCGTAGAGAAAGAAAAAAAACAAGATTGAAAAGAAACCGAAGCCACTTGACGGACCTACGAACGAAAAAATTCATTAGCACAACGGGCGGAGGTCACCGAGAGAACTGTGTGCAGGAGGTACCTTTCAAGTTCAACACGGTGAGCTTCGGGCAGGTACCCAACCCTTCCATCGTCGTCACGCCGCTCTCGCTGGCCTGGATCTCTTCGAGGGCCGGTGCGCCGGCCAGGCCAGAGAGGTCTTTGAGATTAATACAGCCGCTAAAGACCACTTTTTTGAGGTTGCGGCAGCTACCGAGCCCTGCAATCGTCGTCACGCCGCTCTTCCTGGCGACAATCTCTTCGAGGGAGTCAGCACCGGCAAGCGGCGACAGATCAGTGAGTGCTACACAGCTGCTAAAGACCACTTTCTGGAGGTTGTGGCAGGTGCCGAGCCCTGCAATCGTGAAAAAGCCACAGCCCCAGCCCCTGACCTCTTCAAGGGCCGGTGCGCCGGCCAGGCTAGAGAGGTCTTTGAGATCATTACAGCCGCTAAAGACCACTTTCTGGAGGTTGCGGCAGGTGCTGAGCCCTGCAATCGTGGATACGGCGCTCTCGCTGGCGACAATCTCTTCAAGGGCCGATGCGCCGGCCAGGCCAGAGAGGTCTTCGAGATTTTTACAGCTGCTCAAGACCACTTTCTGGAGGTTGTGGCAGGTGCCGAGCCCTGCAATCGTGGAAACGGCGCTCTCGCGGGCGTCAATCTCTTCAAGGGCCGGTGCGCCGGCCAGGCCAGAGAGGTCTTCGAGATCACTACAGCCGCTCAAGACCACTTTCTTCAGGTTGCCGCATGTATGGAGTCCTGCAATCGTAGTCACGCCGCTACCTCTGGCCCAAACCTCTTGAAGGGACGGTGCGCCGGCCAGGGGAGACAGGTTGAGCAGTGATCGGCATCCGTTGAAGAACACTTTCGTGAGTTGGCGGCACGTGTGTAACCCTGTGAGTGTGGCCACGCCGCTCCCGGTAGCGTTGATCTCCTCGAGCAAGCACATACCAGCCAACGGTGTGAGGTCAGAGATTAAGCGGCAGCGCGCGAAGCTCACCCTCTTCAGATGGCGGCACGCTGCGAGTGGATCGAGTGTGGTCACACCCGTGTTGTCGCAGTCGACGTCCTCGAGCATGACCGAAGCAACCAATGGAGAAATGTCAGAAATAGAGTGGCACTCCGCGAAGCTCACCCTCTTCAGATGGCGGCGTGTTGCGAGTGGATCGAGTGTGGTCACACTGGTGTAGCTGCAGTCAATCTCTTCAAGGTTGTGCAGGTCAGACAACGGGGACAAGTCGGAGATCGGCGTACACCCTGTGACTCTCACTTTCTTGACATTGAGGCACTTCGCGAGCGGATCGAGTGTCGTCACACCGGTGTAGCTGCAGTCAATCTCTTGAAGGAGGCGCACGCCAGACAACGGAGACAAGTCAGAGATCGACGCGCACCGTGCGAACTTGACCTTCGTCAGAGAGCGACACACTGTGAGTGGTGCGAGTGTGGCAACACGCGTGAAGCTGCAGTCAAGCTCCTCCAGTGACTGAAGCCTAGCAAGCACACTCAAGTCCTGCACAGCCGACTCCGAGGCATCCAGCACTCGCAGATGCTTCAATCCTGAGAGGTCAGGCACACCGGGACACTTCTTCACAACCAGAATCTCCAGGTAGCACGGGGCGGTCAATTCGGAAACCTGTACGCCACAAAGTCTCAGCTCTTTGAGGTTGACTGGAAGAGGGCCAAGCGGCTCGAGTGTGCTGGATGCCTCTGGCCTATCGTCGGTCAGATCCATCGAGGAAACATTCCACCAGCCAATGCGCACAAAAGAACCTCGGAACTGGTGCGCGATGAGCTTCACAGGCAGCCGTTCCACACCGAATGGTGGTCTGTGCTGCCACCACTCGCTTGCGTTCAAGTAGCGCTGCGCCCGTGTGGCGTCAGCCGTGAGCTGTTTAATTTCGATGCCGGTGATGATGTTCAGCTGACCAGTCGTCTTGCGTAGTTCGATCTCGTCACCAATGACGTGGCCTTTGCCGCCTGGAGACTCTGTTTCCACAAGCAAGCGCGTCCATGGCGTGCACACGACCAAGGCGTGACTTGGTGTCTCGTTGAACTGGAGAATGAAGCGGGTGGTCATGACTGGGAAAACGAACAAAGACTGAAAGGGCTCAAGGATCTAGAGTGACAGCACCAAGAAGAGCAGGAACGTGACGGGAGGAGAGAGCGAGCGAGTGGAAGGATACGTCAAAGTGGTCTTTGTGTCATACGTTCGCGTTTCTCAGCAGAGTGAGATGTGCAGTGGGAGAGTGGCCATCCCACTCAACGATGACACCTGACAGTACACATCTGCAACTTTGCTGTCTTTTCGAGAAACAGAAAGCCAATGATGATATATTTATATAGAGTGATAACTAGCTTCATTTCGCTTCTTCTTGATGCGCGGGCAAATGAAAGACGGAAAGCATGCCTTTGAACAGGAAGCACAGATCATAAAACAGAAGTGGAAATGTTGTCTACGAGAGGGCAACCGCTTTGAAGTTGGATGAAGAACTGCCAAGCACGTTGATGAAAGTCCATGCCTGTGAATGGTCGCTAGGTCAACCGACGCGTCATTCGCAGTTGGGCAGTTCATCACCGTCTCACGTTCGTGCAAATTGGGCATTGTATAGATGCGCTGCGACGAAGGATGAGGCGTGAGTTTGGCGAGAGCACGGTCCAAATGCAGTCCAGAAAAGGAAACTAAACGAGCGAGAACGACCAGGCAACATGACGTTGAGGGGGTGAAGGTAAGATAAAAAAGAAAACGCTGATTTTTTGATGTTGTAAACGGACGGAAAAAAAGGAAACAACGAAGCGAAACATGATGGCCAGATTGGGAAAACGGCTAGGCTACAAGGGGCAGTTCGCTACTGACCACATGCCGCGATGCAAAAAAAAAAAAAGTGTCATCAAAAAGGAGTAGGGGGGAAACAGACAAAAATAAAAAATAAAAAAAAACACACGTGTTTCATGCTTCGCACGCCTTTTGTCTGTCTGCCATCGTATCCAGTGACGAGAAGAAGAAGGTCCCGGCACAAGACAGAAACGAGTGCAGCAAGTGGAAGCAAAGGAAATCGATAAAGCGAACTGGTGGCGCGTCGTCGGGCATAGCAGCGCGTCGCACGCCACGCACGCGCAGAGTCGGCCCACGCAAGAGGCACGCGACACCAAAAAAAGGGCCAAAAGAGTGGGGAAAAATACTAAAAATAATCACTGGTGGTGGCTTGGCAGCGCCGCATCGGGACCGCACGCACGCAGCACCGCCAAGGCCTGTAAGTGGCAAAGCCAACCGGCACGCGCTTGCATAGAAAAAAAAGGAGGAGAGAGGGAGACACGAAAGTCAAAAATAAAGGAAAAGGGGGAGTCTGTCGCACGCGGAAAAAGCTCAGTATCGGTGGCGCGAAGTGAAAAGGAAAAAGAGGAGGGAGGCGCAGGGGCGGGAGCGCAGCAGCCAGCAACAGCAACAGCTGTGAGAGGGAAGTGGAACAGAGACTTGATCGCACGTGTCACACGAGTCTCTCGGCGACAGAGGCAACACGCGTCACACGCCACACAAGCGGTGCTGTTGCCGACACCTCACCGGTTGTTTGCTGCCGCTCACCAACAATGACAGTCCCAGCTGGGCTGCTCTACACGGTGTCGCGTTCGTTGAAGTGGAGCATTGTGTAGATGCGCTCCGACAAAGCGCGAGGCGTGAGTTTGGCGAGAGCACGGCCCAAGCACGCGGTACAGGAACAAAGAAAAACAAACAGGCGGGAACGGGCAGACAGCGTGACGTTCAGGTGATGAAAACAGAAAGAAAGGGAAGAACGGGACTGGAGACCGTGCTTGTTCAGAAAACGTGGAAAGCCTTGATCTGCAGCGAGTAAAAAACATATACGAGATGCGACGCTCGACAGAAAGAAGATATAAAGATACGGAAGTGGCCCAAAGCTGCGGTGTGTGAACGACGCACGAAGCGCCTTTGCGGACACCATTTCGTCAAGCGAATACCTAGCGCAGACCCGGCAGCGGCTGGCCAAAAAAAAAAAGAGAAAAAGGGCAGAAAGAGAACGTCCGTCGCGCACAAAATGCCCGCAAAGTACTCGGTTGTGCGTTACAGGAACATGGCCGCCGCAACAGCGGCGATGGCCGTCATGCTCGCGACAAGAGACGCCACACCAGACGCAGTGCTCTTGCAACGGTCGTAGTTGACACACTTGTTCTTCGTCGCGCAGTCTGAGGCGCGTACAGCGGCCGGCAGGTCCTTGGCAGCTTCACTGAGGGCAGCGTTGCTCGCCCAGCTCGCCGGCACGCAGCCGCAGAAGCCGTTGTCGTAGAGTTTGATTGACTCGAGCGAGGTCATGGTGGACCATGAGTCGCTCAGCGAGCCACCCATTGTGTTATTTCTCAGCAGAACGTAGCGGAGACTAGACATGTTCCAGTTGGGCATGCTGCCGCACAGGCGCGCAACGTGAACGTAGAGGCGCTCCAGTTTCAGGCTCTCCCAGGCCTGCGGCAATGTACCTTCCACCGACGTGTACGAGACGTCGATGCCTGTCAGGTTGACCAAGTACTCCCAGTACAAGTCGAGGGTGCCGGTGATTTTCCCATTGTTGCCAAGCCAGAGGCCAGTGATTCGGATGCCGTTGTCTTTGTTGCGGTACTTTTCGTCCAGCGCGGGCAGCTTGCCGGCAAGCTGTTTATAAGCGAGGTTCAGTGCCACCGTGCCGTTGTCATCATTACACCGGACACCGGACCAGCTGCAGTAGTCAGTGCTCGTGTCGGGCCAGAATGTCTTCAGAGCGTCGAAGGCGTTGCGGAACTGAAGCAGGAAGTCGCGCGTCGGTTCGTTGGCAAGCACCGGGGACGTCGCGAGCGCGAGCACAACAAGCACAGCTGCCAGCAACAAGCACACCAGGTTGTTCGTGTGCAGGTGAGACATGGCAACGTACTTATGGTCCGAGAGGAGAGAATGCGAGTGGAAGTAGATGGGGCTGAGTAAACGTGTCAAGTGTGTGAGCTTGGCGAGAAAAGTGAGATCTGCAGGACAAAGGAAGAGGGCGTGAGGGTGGTGAAAACAGCTTTGAGCGAGGAGACAGCCGACCTCAAACACATCCGTGACGTCACGCATGGCATGCGTTCAAGGAAGTTTTTTTTTTGGTGTCATCTAGTCCCACGAAGATTAACGACATGAAAAGCGCGCGCGGACGGCTCCAAGTGTGGGTCATCCTTTTTTCCTTTTGTAGCAATTGTCATTTTGAAAATGCTGAACAAGAGTCAGGTTCGTGAACGTTACAGCACCGGGACAGTGGTGAGTGCCGCGGCGTCATCGTGGAGAGAGAGCGGCACCGTCCGTGCCACCAGCAGCTGATAGACCGCTGCGATCGCCCTCGGCATATCGAGCGACTGGCGCGGCAGCGACGGAACAGCACGTACGACCCAGTCCTAAAAAACAAGA
>JASANR010001295.1:0-10000 GCA_030849635.1 Wallacemonas sp. MBr04 | reverse complement strand
CCCCAATACTCTCATTACTTTGATTCAGTGGATTCATTGTTGTTTGTACCGTTCAGAAACAAAAACCAACACACAGCCAATCTAGCGAGTAAGACTGGCCTCATTTTCGTTCGAGTTGCGCATCTCAGTAGCTCCATCCGTGTGAGTATGAAAAGCAGTGGTTCGGAAAAAAAAACACAGCACCGCCAAAGAGAACTGAGCACACGCACACAGACAACACAACTCCAACAGACGAAAACAGAGAAAGAATGCATTAACAGTAAAGACAAAGTACACGACGGTTATGAATGCCACAATCAGAGTGGACAGAAAGAAAAAGGAAGTAGCTGTTCAAAAGAACACTTTGTTGGTGAGAATAATGGCCCACAAGTGTGTGGACGAAAACGAAAGAAAAAGAAACGTCCCAATTGGCTGGGATCTGTTGATCTGAAAACAAGCGACGCAACAAGGTACACGTCAAAAGAAAACAAAAAGGAGACGGTGAAGGATACCCACATGAGTAGGCAGACTTCCTCTCTGGATGAGAAGAGCGAGGAGGCCAGGTCGGTTTTCACCGTTTCTGTAGTCATCGGATTGTTGTTGATGTTGGCCGTTTTACTGCGTGAATAAAAATGTGCAAATAAAAGCCTGTGTGTACGTGTGTTCGCCGGCGCAAAGGTGCTGGAGGCTGCTGTGTGTCTCAGTTGTCAGCGCTGCGGCGGCGTCGGGCGAGTGAGGGACGCATGCGGTGTTACGTTCAAGTTTAGCGTCTTCAGTCTCGGGCATGTATCGAGGCGTTGGACATTCGTGGCACTGCTGTATTGTGCGTTCACCGTCATGAGAGACGGCGCGCCAGCCAGTGGAGAGAGATCGCGCAGGTACCGGCAATCTTCAAAGTCCACCATGTTGAGATTGACGCAGGTACCCAATCCCGCAATCGTCGTCACGCCGCTCTCACTCGCCCAGACCTCTTCAAGCGATGGTGCACCTGCCAGACCGGAGAGGTCACGAAGCGCGGCGCACTTCTTGAAGACCACCTTCTTGAGCTTGGTACACTTGCCCAGCCCTGCAATCGTCGTCACGCCGCTCTCGCTTGCCGTGATCTCTTCAAGAGCTTGCGCTCCCGTCAACGGTGTGAGATCAGAGATTGAGGAGCACGCCATGCAGATCACCTTTCGCAGGTTGCGGCACGTTGCGAGCGGCGCGAGTGTGGCAACGCTACTGCTACTGCAATCGACTTCTTGGAGCATGACTAAATCAGCCAATGAAGAAAGATCAGAGATTGAACCGCAGCTCGCGAAGTTCACTTTCCGCAGGTTGGGACACGTTTGGAGCGGTGCGAGTGTGGCAACGCCAGTGCTGCTACAGTTGATTTCCTCGAGCATGACCATGTCTGCCAATGGAGAAAGATCGAAAATAGAGAAGCACTGCGCGAAGCTCACCCTCCGCAGGTTGCGGCACGTTGCGAGTGGCGCGAGTGTGGCAACGTCAGTATAATCACAGTTGACTTCTTCTAGAGTTGTCATGTTCTCCAGTGCGTTGAGATCGCGAAGTGAGTAGCACCCGGCAACGTTCACCTTCTTGAGGTTGGGACATGTACTCAGCCCTGTCATGATGGTGACATCGCTTGCAATGGCTGTGATCTCCTCAAGGACGGGTGCACCCGCAAGCGCGCTGAGGTTCTCCACTTTTGTCAGCGACAGGTCCACCTTTCGCAGTTGATGGCACCCTTCAAGCAGCGAGATGTCACGCACATCGGGGCAGTCGCAAACAGACAGAATCTCCAAGCCGCGGAGGTGCCTGAAGTCTGAGACCCGTATGCCGTAAAGCCTCAGTTCTTTGAGATTGACCGGAAGGGGGCCAGGCGACTCGCGTGGGATGCGCGTGCATGGCTCGTCTCCGTTCATCACCAACGAGGTCACATTCCACCGATCCACGCTGACCAACGATCCCTCGTACATTTGCGCGATCAGCGTCGCAGGCAGTCGCTCCACACTGAATGGTGTCCTGTGTAGCCACCACTGGCATGCATCCAGATAAAGCTGCGCGGTTGTGGCATCACCTTTGAGCTGTTCGACTTCGATGCTGGTGATGGCCCTCAAGTCGTTTGTAATCTTGCGAAGCTGAAGTTCATCCGCAAACACGTGGCCTCTGCCACTGGGTGAGTTGGCTTCCACGAAAAGGCGGATCCACGGATTGCTGACAGTGAGAGCCTGACTTGGCGAGTCGTTGAACTGAAGAATAAGATCGGCAGACATTGTCGTTCGGAAATCAGAGAGAGAAGAACTGACGTTGTTGGAAATGGAACTCTTCCTATTAGGTTTGTACAAAGAAAGAAGGCACGGAAGAACGGGGTTAGAGAATAGGTATGACGAGGTGTGTACGCGTACGGGTGAGACAACAACAATAACAAGAAGAATGTGTCAAATACGAAGGCTGTCTCGAATCGTGGGAGAAATGAGCTAGTAGGGGCATCCGAAGGAGGGCTGCTGTCACGTACATGTTTTGTGGTGTGGAAAATTTGTGAATAGGGCGGCAACGAAACAAAAGAAGTGAGGAAGGATTGCAATAGTACTTCTCACTTGGAGTTCTCTTCGCTGCAACGATTGTTGCTGAGGTGGAGTGCCTACCGCAGCATGTGCGGCACAGGTTGGTGCTGCGTCTGCGTCCACGAGTCACCGACGTGATGCTACCGGTCTTTGAGGTCGGAATCGCTTGCCTTGAGCGCATTCATCATGTCCGGAGCCGTTGAGGCGTCCAAGCGAATGAATCGTGTTGGTAGGTTACGGTGCTGGCCATTCACACACTCACGGTACTGCGGACGTGCGACCTCAAAATGCGCCGTGGGCCTGTGCGACTGGATATCCCGAGCATCTGGCCTGATCGTCCACGACATTGGCAGCAACGGTGCCTTTTTGTCGTTGTACGAGCGCGCGCGAACTATTTCAGAGGAGAAATGGTATGGGTTTTAAGAGCAGATAAAACAAAGAGATGCAAACAGTACGGTGTCACACGCGCACTTCAGGTGAGAGTGCGGCGTAGGGAAACGAAGAAGCTGTGCGTGCCATGAGCGTCACCGGGCGGCGGCAGCTGTGAGTAGTGAGGAATGGAATCTGGCACGCCAGTGAATGCGAAGATGATGCGCGAGAAGCAGCGTGTGGTGATCAAAAAGAAAGCATGTCCACAGAGAAAAAGGCAAAATAAAAAGCGTCCACGATGTCACAGGCAAGGTTTGCCCGCGTGTCTCCCTGGTTTGTTTCATCCAGTGGGTGGTCATTTAGGCATTTCCCAGTGGCCCAAACCGCATGTTGAGAGGCGCACAGGCTGGGCATGTCCATTGGGTTGGACACAGTTCTTGCCCGCTCGTTTAGCCGGCGCCTAGGCAAGAAAGACGCTCACTCGTCTCGAGTACAGTCTCGAGTACAGTCTCTCACACAAACGAAGAAAAGAAAAGTAGATGATCGAAAAATTGGTGACCACCATTGTGGAAGCAACTCCCTCTTCAGATCGTCGCACGTCGTGTGTGGTACTGGACGTTCCATCGCGGTTGATCTCCTCTTAGAACGCAAACCCAGCAAACCCGGTGAGAGACTGCAGTGTCCACAGTTTTGAGACGGAGAGACGTTGGAAGCAATCGTACGGCGGCAACGAAATGGCACGATCATGTCGCACAAGAGGAGAGGAGGTAAGAATAAAGTTGGCTGACAAGAAGGGTGAAGTCTGTGGAACTACGACAGAAAGAGATTGGCGCCACTATCGTTGTTCAACGTCTGCTGTGTGATTCAGCTACTAGTGTTATTTGCGGTGGATTGGAACAGCACAAAAAGACAGGATCCGTGACGAGTTGGAGAAACAGACGAGAGACGGAGAAATTGCTCGGCGTGTCTGTGTGCGGCCACATAGAGAGACATAGAAAACGGTGTCACAGCGACAAGCACACACGCACATGCGTCCGTCGAATTGTGCTCCGATGGGTGATGCTGGTGTGCAAACGCACCAAGGAAATTCAATGCTCAGCAGAGTGTAACATCTCTCTTTCCGATGCTGCGTCAAGCGGGACGGTTGAGAGCCGCGAGTGGTGTTCCGGCCAAATTTAGCGTCTCCAGATTCGGGCATGTGCAGAGGCCGTCGACGTCGCAAGTGACGGCGCGCCGGCCAGTGGAGAGAGATCGCATAGGTTCCGGCAACCTCCAAAGACCACCTTCTTGAGGCTGGTGCACGTCCCGAGCCCCGTGACCGTGGTCACGTCACTGTGTGTAGCGTTGATTTCCTCAAGAAAGTGCAGGCCAGCCAGCGGAGACAAGTCGGAGATCGACTCGCACCATGCGATGCTCAACTTCTTCAGATTGCGGCACGTGGCGAGTGGTGCAAGCGTGGTCACTTCCGTCCAGTCGCAGTCAAGCTCCTCGAGTGACGCCACACCAGCAAGCACACTCAAGCCGTCCACTGTTTTATGCGACACATCCAGCACTCGCAGACGACGGCAGACCCGCAGTCCCGAGAGGTTCCGCAATGCACGACTGTGGCGGACAGACAGAGTCTCCAGGTCGTGGAAGGGAGTCAGATCGGAAATCCGTATGCCGTCGAGCATCAGCTCTACAAGGTTGGCTGGAAGAGGGAGAAGGGACTGGAGTGGGATGAATGACCTTCGCCAACAGTCTTTCACCACCAATGAGGTCACATGCTACCCTTCACCGTTGAGCAACGATCCTTCGTACTTGTTCGCGATCAGCGTCACGGGCAGCCGCTCCACGCCGAATGGTGCTCTGTGCAGCCACTACGCAGCTGCATCCAAGTAGCGCTGCGCCTTGGTGGGATCATTTTTGAGCTGTTTGACTTCAATCCCGGTGATGATATTGAGCTGACCAGTCGTTTTCCGCAGTGCAATCTCTTTGCCAATGATGTGACCATTCCCACTGGGTGACTCGGTCTCGATCACCAAGCGCGTCCACGGTTCGCACGTGATCAAGGCATGACTCGGTTTCTCGTTGAACTAAAGAAGGAAGCGGACCAGAAAGGACATAAGGGAGACGCTTGGGGATTGTTGGTGTTGTTCACGTGGCGAACCAGGTGAGTTTAAAAAAAACACAGAAAACTGTAATTGGATGGTGAGAAAGGTGAACGAAGAAAGGAAAGAGAGAATAACGAGTGCGACAAGTGGTGGTTGACTGTGACTGCAAGTACGAGAGTGAGCAGCTATGGTATCGTCAGCGCAACGTTTCAGCGAGGAGGTCTCACTATGAAGAATGAAAGCCTAACAAGTGGAATCGGTTGATGCAAACAGAAACAATGCTGGAAAGAACCCTTGAGAGAAGAATACAAGAGAAGCAATGAAAAAAGTGAGTGAGAACAAGAATGGAATGACAACGCCGTGCTTCACTTGAGGTGGGTAAAAAGTGTGCAGCAATCCTTTCCCCGCTGTGTCGTCCGGTTCACTACAAGGAAAAGCTGACGTGATGTTGTTTGCCGCAACTGCCGTAGTGCTTTCACCTCATTGAACCAACAACAGAGTCAGCGAGGAGAAAGAAAACGAAAAATGAGACTGAAAAGGACCACAAGGTACTCTACGGACAAGCGAACATGAGGAAGGCTGATGTGTACCACAGACGAAGGTTACCGAGAGAACTGCGCGCAAAGGGTGTTTACCAAGTTCAACCTTGTGAGCTTCGGACAAGTATCGAGGCCAGTGATCATGGTCACACCACTGTTCTGGGCATCAATCTCCTGAAGGGACGGTGCGCCAGCCAGCGAAGAGAGATCGGTAAGCGATTGGCATCCTGCACAACACACCTTCTTGAGGTTGGGGCAGGTCACGAGCGAAGCGAGTGTCGCAGTGCTAGATCTACTCATGTCGATCTCTTCAAGAAAGCGCAGGCCAGCCAGCGGAGACAAGTCGGAGATCCGCGTGCAACCCTCAACTTTCAGCTTCTTCAGGTTGTCGCACGTGCCGAGCGGTGCAAGTGTGGCAATGTCGGTGTAACTCATGTCGATCACCTCAAGAAACTGGTGGCCAGACAACGGGGCCAAGTCAGAGATCAACCTGCACGTTGAGAAGCTGACCGTCTTCAGATTGTCGCACGTTGCGAGCGGAGCGAGTGTGGCAACAGTAGCCCAGCTCACGATGATCTCTTCAACATAGTGCAGGTCAGACACTGGGGAGAGGTCTGTGAGTGAGTGGCACTCGACACAAATCACTTTCCTGAGACAGCGGCACATCGCGAGTGGAGAGAGTGTGGCAACGTCAGTGAAACTCACGTTGATCACTTCAAGACGGCGCAGGCCAGACAACGGGGACAAGTCTGGTATCGGTGTGCACCCTTCGAGGCTCACCTTCTTCAGATTGTGGCACGTTGCGAGCGGTGCGAGTGTGGCAACATTCGTCCAACAGCAGTCAAGCTCCTCGAGTGACAGAACACCCGCAAGCACACTCAAGTCCTCCACTTTTGTCCCCGACACAACCAGCACTCTCAGGTGATGGCAGCCTTGCAGTCCGGAGAGGTCACGCACCCCAGAACACAAATTCACAGACAGAATCTCCATGTCGCGGAAGTGACTCAAATCGGAGACCTCGATGCCGCTAAGGCGCACCTCTTTGAGGTTGGGTGGAAAAGGGCCGAGCGATTCGAGTGGGATAGGTGCACGTGCATTATCGCAGTCCACCACCAATGCGGTTATGTTCCAACCATCCACACTGACCACCGATCCCTCGTAGTGTTGCGCGATCAGCTTCACGGGCAGCCGCTCCACACCAAATGGTGCTCTGTGCAGCCACCACGCGGCTGCGTCCAAGCAGAGCTGCGCTTTCGTCGTATCACCTTTGAGCTGCTTGATTTCGTTGCCAGTGATGATGTTGAACTGACCAGTCGTTTTCCGCAGTGCAATCTCTCGTCCAATGACGTGTCCTTTGCCACTGGGTAACTCAGTCTCGATCAGCAAGCGTGTCCACGGCTCACACGTGATCAAGGCATGACTCGGTTTCTCGTTGAACTGGAGAAGGAAGCGGACGGACATGAGTGAAGAAAGAAGCAGGGAACAGTTGTGGTTGATAGTGTTGCTGTTAATGGGCTCAGATAGTGGAAGACTAGTGTTCGCTGCCATAAAAAGAGATAGATGTTGTCAGAGTGGTCGATGAAGAGATAGAAGTGTGTACGAGGCTGGACAGTAGCGATTCGTCATGCGATGGTTATACGCTCGTGAATCACAAAAAAAAAAGGTCACGAAGGGCGAGTCCAGTTGAGAGTGTCCCAGTGAGAGCATCCGCAATAACGCCATTCAGAGGACTGCTTGGAATTTGTGGCGATTGGTAGTCAGACAATTTTCTTTTTATTTGGTCGTCATTTGACTTTGATCGTTGTTGTATGTCGGAGATGAGAAACAAAGCAAAAGAGAGAGAACAAGAGCAGGGTTTGCCAGCGTCCCGCACAGCGGGCATGTCGTGAGCGCGCCGCTCTGGTCGTGTCCAGTTGAGCGACGTGCCATTGAGCGGCTTCCTGAACATGCAAGTGCGAACCTGCTCATCCAGGACCCGCACATCAAACGGCCAGTAGCCAAGTCCAGGTTTGTGAGCTTCGGACATGTATTGAGACCGGTGGTTGTGGACACGTCGTGAAAAATTAAGGCCCAGCATTACCACGCTGCGAGCACAACACTATGGAGAGAAGGAACTAACTGGTGGTTAACATCCTTTGCTTGCAACTCCTATCCAGCGTGACGTCTGAAGTAGAAACTAGATGGAGAAGAGTGTTACATGTATGGAGCTGTTAAAAAGACAATGCGTGGTGATATGAGAGCGTTCCTTCCTTGGGGGGCATCGCGTGCGGGTTAACAGTACGATCTTGACTATATATAAAATGTGTTGCAAATGGAGTAACAAAGATGAAAAGCTAAACTCAGTGAGTGCAGTGACGTGCGGCGTCCTACATCTTTCTGCAAACGTGGCGATCGGGAGAGGGAAAGGGACTGTACGATGAGGAGAGGAGAGGGATGAGAGCATGGTAGTGATGTGGAGCGACACTCAACATGGGCGGCTTGTTGCCATTCCAAGTACACCAAGAGAAGCATGAGAAGAGCGAGTGTCCGAATTGGGAAACTCTAACGTAAAGGGAAGCATTGGGGGTAACGATCAGGTGATCAGCTGCCAGTGACCACTATCACAGTCATTGCTCTGGAAAACGATAGACTGCTGATACCTTTTTGATTGTGGATGTGTTGAGTGGTAAGTACTCACGAGGTGACAGCCAGAAAACCTGCCTGCACCGCGAAGGTGGGAACGGTGTGGCAGGTGGGAACTCAAAAAAAAAAGATTGGTTGGACACGCTGCCCTTCGGCCTGGGTGGTTGGAAGAAAGGATACTGTTGTACCGTGAGTCACTGAGATGATCATCTCGTTTAGAAAGGGATTCATGAAGTCCGACCCGTTTTTCATTCATTGATTTGCTCATCCAGTCCATTGTTGCGAACGTGACTTCCTATAATTCACTGGTCAGGGTAACAACAGTAAAGGGGTCAGGGAGAATAAGAGAATAAAACAAAAAATAAAAAGAGAGGGGGAAACGGAGGAAAACTGTGGCGGAACATCTCAGTCGATCCTAGGAAGCAGTTCTGCGAGGCGCATCGCGGTGGCAATAAACCATTCCCAGTCATCTTGGCTGGGCTGGGTTGGTTGACAGTGTAGCTCCACACGGATTTTGGCGCCTCTCTGTGTCACAGTGGCACCGTATTCCTCGCTGGACATGACATGAATCTCCACTGGCGAGTCCTGACCGCGCAAGACGTGCCGTTCCTGCAGACGGGTGTAGTGCAGCTGATCAATTTCATGGAGGTGAGTAATTTCGTTGAGGAATCTGGGGATGATCTGACCACGTGTCACCTCCACGCGGACATCACGTTGTGGCACACCCATGGCGGGTACCTTTGGCTCAATGACGTGCGCGCGGATGAGCAAATAGTCATCTGCATTCTTCAGTGATTCTGGCTCCGGCAGCAGAAACACAAAGTTGCCACAACGAGCTTCAACTTGGAACGCTTCCGGTTGAAACACTTGATTGTCCAGGACGGCCTCGCGCGTGGAGGCGCTGCGTTCGTAGCAGATGGCCCATTGGTAGGCCTTCTCAGTGAAGCGGAGAATGTGCTGGTGACTGATCTCTTCGACGTTCATGTTGTCCTCGACAAAGCGGACCACCGACTGCAAGCTCTCGAACTCGCGTGCAGCGAATGAGCTTCGGCACGGTCCGTCTATCACTGACGTCAGCTGCGACTCATTTAGGCGTCTATTGGTCCACTTATCTGCTTCCTCCGACCGGAGGCCCTTGTCGTGCCCAAAGTAGACGAGTTGGTTGCCGAACTGAACTTTCCACCGCACGTCGCGTTGAAAGATCTTGCTGAACGCGGTTTGGTAGGCAGGGTCCAGCAGCTGGTCGTGGAGAGCGATTTTCGCGTCACAACTCTTGCACGTTGGAAACATTTGGTTGAGGTTGTACTGCGCGAGCCGTGCGTCATCGTAGGGTCCTTTATAGGGAATCAGGCGCCCATGTNTTTTTTTTTTGGGGGGGGGGGGGGGGACAGGGTTGCGACATGAGCGGCTTGTTGCAATCCCAAAACAAGGAGAGAGTCATGAGAAGGGCAAGTGTCTGAGTTCCAAAACTCTCAAGTAGGACGGACGCACTAGGGGCAACGATCAGGTGATCAGCTGCCAGTGACCACTATCACGGTCATTGCTCTGGAAACGATAGACTGCTGATACCTTTTTGATTGTGGATGTGTTGAGTGGTAAGTACTCACGAGGTGACAGCCAGAAAACCTGCCTGCACCGCGAAGGTGGTAACGGTGTGGCAGGTGGGAACTCAAAAAGAAAAAGATTGGTTGGACAGGCTGCCCTTCGGCCTGGGTGGTTGGAAGAAAGGATACTGTTGTACCGTGAGTTACTGAGATGATCAGCTCGTTTGGGGAATTCATGAAGTGCGACCCGCTTTTCATTCATTGCTTTGATCGTCCATTCCATTGTTGCTAACTTGGTTTCCTAT
>JASANR010001294.1:0-11011 GCA_030849635.1 Wallacemonas sp. MBr04 | reverse complement strand
TGACCATGTGTGTGTGCGTCTTTCGTTTGTGTTGGTGTTCACAAACGAGCCTTTCTTGCACCCCGCTGTGTGTTTTTGCTCTTGCAGTGTCGCGCGTCGATACGCACGTTCCAGTGTGTCTTGCCATCGTCACTGGGATCAGAAACATGCCAGGGTCTCCGTTTGAGTGGTTCGCATTGCGTCTGTGAACGGTACGAACGGCGAATGACGGCTGGCGTTTCTCTTTTCATCTCTCTGGTCGCACGTAGGGTCAAAACGCTGCCCAACAGTCTTCTCTCCCATGTGTGTGTGTGCGTGTGTGGATACGTATTATGGTGTTTGTGGTGTTCATCTCGTCTCAAGTGGTGGAGAGTGAGCAACGTTTATGTCAACGAACAGAAACATGTACCAGTGGCGCAATGGCGCGCAAAGCACGTGCGTGCCGTACGCGTCAGAGTGCCGTTATTCTGTTCTTTGCTCACGATGCAGAAGGAAACGAATGGAGGAGAGAGAAACACATGTATGCAAGCGCACCGTTTGGTGTGCATCATTCAGAGCAGAACAGATTCACCCAACAACAAAACAAAAGTAAACGCGCACAGTTATTGGCAATTTGGATTAACTCACCAAAACAAAACAAGAAAGGAACGCAAACACAGACTGCAATGATTAAAGCTAGCAAAAAGCAAAAGGAAACGAGGAGGGAACAAAAAAGGGGGGTCGCTAAGTTGATATTACTGGTCCTCTTCACCAATATCCAGCGTCACGCTTCGCCAGTCCCAGCGGTACGTATTAGAGCTGGCCTGCATGCGCTTCGCCGTGTTCGTCGTGCTTGTGGTGTCGCCACTCTTGATGCTGCCTATGCCAAGACCAGCCTGCCCAGACACCCCAGTGGCGGTCGCCCCAGCAAGACCACCAGCACTGGCCCCAGTGCCAGTGTGTCCGCTGCTCCCTGCGCCTGCCGGCCGAGCGGCTGGGTTAGAGGTGAGGGAGTGGTGCGCGTGGTGATGGTGCACGGGGGCGTAGACGCCGCTGTGGTGTGCAGACCCGATTCCTGCCCCACCCGCCGGTTCGCTGCTCGCGGTGGTGAGGTGGGAGAAGGAGACCTGTCGCCGATGCGTGGCGCTCACCGGGCTCTGGACGGGCAGCGAGTGGTTCGTGCCGTGCGGGCTGTCCTCCGTCATGTCAGCGTGGCTTGCAGAGAAGTGCAGCACGCCGCTGCCGGCCCCGGCGTCCGTCGTGGACTCGCTCATGTAGCTCATGGTGCGGTGGTGGTGGTGATGGCGCACCTTGACGCTCACGTGCAGCTCCGAGCCTGGTACCGTCCCGCTTCCATGGCCTGCAAGCCCGCTGCCCACGCTGTGCGTTTCAGGGAGCAGCGTCGCGATGGTGGGGGAGATGAGGCCACCCGTGCGAGAGGTCGGGCTCGTCGGGGGCAGTCCACTCGGCATCGGCGCAGGGTTGTAGTGGCTCAGCAGCGGTGGGGCATCGCGGTCGGAGGCCACAGCAGTCACCTCGGCCGCCACGTCACTGGACACCCGGTTCGGTGCCTCCAGGGAAGGCTGTACACTGCTGCTACCGCTCGTCGTGGTGGTGGTGGTGGTGGCGATGGGCTCGCCTGTGGGGCCGAAGCTGACTTGCCGACGGGTGCGTGGGACGGGTGGGACGATGGTGCGCGCCGGTGCGGCCGCAGCCTGTGGACCGGGGCCTGCGCCAAACCCAGCACCGCCGTTGTAGTAGCCGCCGTAGCCGTCTGGTCCGCTTGGTGGATAGTACGGACCAGGACCACCGGGGCCAGCGAGGTGCGGTGGAGGTGGGGGTGGGAGCCCGTTGGGGTTGTAGCCGCCGTAGTACGCGTCTGGTGGAGGCGGAGGCCCATCAAAGCCGTACGGACCAGGTGGTGGCATCATTGCATTCCCCATTGGCATCGGCGGGGGCGGGGGCAGCATACCCGGTGCCATGCCCATGCCATAGTAGTACCCAGCACCGCCTGCTGCTGCTGCGGCGGCGGCGCCACCCATGAAGCCGGGCGGGGGTGGTGGGAGTGGGGGGTTCATCATCATGCCCCCGTCAGGGCCGTAGTAGTTCGGGTCCATCATGCCCACGCCTTCGCTGTACGGGTAGCCCCAGTTCGTGTGGAGCGCGTCTGGACGGCGATTGCCGGAGGAAACAGGGACCGTCGTCGTGGTGGGAGCGGCGGGGGCGGCAGCGTTGCGTGACCGGGGTAGCGGCACGCTCGAGGTAGCAGCGGCTGTTGTTGTGGTGGTGGTGGTGGGGCCTGCTTGTCTAGCGGGTGTCGACTCACCGGTGGAGCCCTCCGGTACGATGGAGGACTGGCGACTCTGAAACGGTGGCGCGTCGCTGTTCAGCTGCCTCTCACGCGGTAGCGGCGTCACAGAAGAAAGGAGCGCACTCGGTGTCTGAGTCGACGGCTCTGCGGGTGGCACCGCATCCACAGTGGCAGCTGGTGCTGTGCTTGCACCGTCAGCCTTGGTGGACTCGGCCTCATCAGCGGGTTCGCTCTTCAGAGGGGCTTCCGGGACCTCAGCGGATGCGGGTGTGGGTTGGGTCGCCGCGGGGACGCCATCGGTGTCGTCCGCCTCGCCGCCCGCGCCCGACTCCTCACCGCCATCGGCATCGGCCACGTTCGCCTTCTTCTTATTCTTCTTTTTCTTCTTCTTCTTCGCCTTCTCGGAGGCGGGGATAGGGTTGCCATCCGCGTCGTACGTCACAGCCTCAGGGCCGTCCGTATCCACCTCGGCGCCACTAACAGCAGTCGCAGCCGTGCTCGAGTCGTCCTTCTTCTTGTTGCCGTTGGCAGCCTTGGCGGAAGCTGCTGTTGTGGCTGTTCCTGTCTCTGCACCCCCGACAGCAGTCGTTGCTTCTCCCGCCGCCCCCGCTGCGGTCGGCGTCGTCGTTGTTGTTGTCTCCTCAGGTGGCAACGGATAAAAGAAGACGTTGAGTGCCGTGCCGTGCGCCGCCGCCGCTTTGGGGATCGCCTTCTTCTTCTTCACGTGCTTCTTACGCGTGGGCTTGAGAAAGTACGGGGTGACGGCGAGAATGCGATCCGCCACATCACCCAAATCCATCCGCCAGAGGCAAGACGAGCCGTCACCGACGATGTTCTCCCCACCGGACGGTCGGGGTGGGATCGCGTCGTCGTCCTCCTCGTCGTCCTCCTCGTTGCGGCCAGCACGTCGCGCGGTGTCGTCGCTCTGGTCCTGCGGGACGGACGGTGGGGGCCCTTCTCCAGGGCCGTAGCGCACCCAGTGCGGGTCGTCCGGGTGGCCCTCGCGCCCTTTGCGGCTGGCAAAGCGCNAACGGATAAAAGAAGACGTTGAGTGCCGTGCCGTGCGCCGCCGCCGCTTTGGGGATCGCCTTCTTCTTCTTCACGTGCTTCTTACGCGTGGGCTTGAGAAAGTACGGGGTGACGGCGAGAATGCGATCCGCCACATCACCCAAATCCATCCGCCAGAGGCAAGACGAGCCGTCACCGACGATGTTCTCCCCACCGGGCGGTCGTGGTGGGATCGCGTCGTCATCCTCCTCGTCGTCCTCCTCGTTGTGGCCAGCACGTCGTGCGGTGTCGTCGCTCTGGTCCTGCGGGACGGACGGTGGGGGCCCTTCTCCTGGGCCGTAGCGCACCCAGTGCGGGTCGTCCGGGTGGCCCTCGCGCCCTTTGCGGCTGGCGAAGCGCAGCTCGGCAAGGAGCAGCTCCTCGGTTGGGAAGCAGCTGATGCGGACCTCGCGATACGGGCCGGCCTCACCACCACCACCCGCGGCGGCGGCATCGCCTTGAACGGCACGGCCCAGTTCGATCACGGTGCCGGGTCGCAGGAGCAGCAGCGGGGCGGGCTCGATACGCTGCTCCCCGCCTTCGCGGGCGGCCTTCTCACGGGCGGCGCGTTCGTGATCGGCGGCGGCCTGGCGAAAGATTTCGAGTGTCCGCCGGGACCAGACAGCCGGGTGAGGGTGGTGCACGGTGCTGAGAAACGGCGCGAGTGGGGCCATGCGTGGGAGCTGGTGAATGGTGAAGCCCTGCGCGGTCACCGCGACGCCCGCCTCGCAGTCGCAGTCACCACAGTCGCAGTGCCCCGTCGTGACCTTCTCGTTGGACGGGTCGGCCTCGTTTGCGGCAGCCCCTGCGCCGTCGTCGCCCTCCTCCGCCGCCTCCGCGTGTGGCAGCGTCACGGTAATCTCGAGCTCGGCCACATTGGCGTTGCTGCTCCCAACGGTGAGCGAGTGGCCCTGGGCGAGCCAGTCCACAATGCACTGCGTGGCTGACTGCCGTCCTGCCGGCTCCTCACCGACCAGGTAGAGCAGACGGTGATCAGCGCGGTGGGTCTGCAGCTGGTGCAGGTCCGGCTTCTGCGCCGACGAGGTTGACGCGGTGGACGCCTCTTCGGAGTGTGGGAGACGTGGGGGCCACTCCTCCACGATGATGTCCTCGTCCGGCAGCCGCAGCTGCTTGGTCTCGAGGCCGATGCTGTGATTCACGCTGCATCGGCACGGCACGCGCGAGATGGTGCCGTCCACGTTCTGGCTGCAGCAGCAGCACGGTGGGCCGTCACCGCCGTTGTGAATGCACTTCTTGCCCATGCGCTTCAGCATCGCACAGTTGCAGACGGTTCGCTGCGGCGGAGGCGCGGCGGCCGTGACGCTTGCCTCTGTTGACGCAGCAGCCGTATTCTTGGTGCCCGGCATGGGCTCCGGTGGCGGCGGGTCAATGTTGTGCTGGTGCTGGAGCTCACGCTGCGCCTTGAGGATCTCCAGCGGGCTCAGGTTGTGCAGCAGGCAATCGACAACGTGCTCGAGCAGTCGCTGCACGACCCAGGACGGCGCGTACACCGTCAAGTACGTCTCCTCGCGCGTTGGCTTTGCCACCTGTGCGGCGTCATCGTGTCCACTGCTTGCCTTGTCCGTTGCCTCCGCGGTGGTGGTGGTCGGGGCGTCGCTGCCCACTGGGTGTCGTGGCGCCTGTGTGGGGAGCGTCTCTAACCACATGATGAGGTCGTCCAGTGCGGCCTCGTACTCGACGCAGTTGCACGTCAGCGTCGCCGGCGCGACGGCGATGTTGTCGGAGAGGGGCGAGTCATCACCGATCTCCTGCAGCGCACGCAGGTTCTCGGCACAGACGTGCATGCTCATGAAGGCGGCGCGGACCTCGCGCAGGAAGCACAGCAGCGGGACGTTGGTGCGGCGGCTGTGAAGGCGGGCGGCCGGCAGCGGAGGCGCGGCCCAGAGCAGGAACGCCGTCTCGGGTGCCGCCCGCTGCCGCTTCGTGCCGCTCAAGTGCGAGATGACCTTTGGCTGCGCGTCATCACGCTCGGCGTCGGTGACATCGTCGGGAGAGTCGGGTGCCTGGCGCTTCTGGCTTTCGCGGGCGGCCTCGGTCGCGCTGAGCAGCGAACGCATCACCGTGGCCGACTTGGACTCGAGGAACTTGCGGTAGTAAGACGAACTCGCGGAGGAGTAGTTGCGCGTGACGTCGAAGACGGCGGTGCTGCCGACGGTGGTGGTGTGTGCCCGCACATGGGCCGGCACGACGCCAACCGCCGCATCCACAGTCCCCTCCGGCTCAGGCGTGGCCTCAGCAGCTGCCGCAGACGCAGCCGCAGTCTTCTCTTGCTCTTCCTGAATGGCGGCGTAGTGCAGGCACGCGCGCTGCCACTGTTCTGCGTACGTGTACATGGCGGAGAGGAGCACGTGCGTGCGGTTGTGGTCACCCGCGGACTTGGTCAGGTACATGTGAAGCTCCATGCACGACGTCGACTCACGCGCCTCATCGTCGTCAGCCTCGAGCGCAGCGAGTGACGCCATGGCGCTCGTGGTCGTCGCAGTCGCCGCCGCCTTGTCGGGCTTGGCAGACGGCGTGAAGTTGGGGTTCAGCATGTTGACATCACCGATGAAGCCGGTGATCTTGACGTAGCAGCCAAGGACCTCGACACAGCCTTCAGAGAGCCACGGTTCGACGAGCGCGGTCGCAGCCGCAGCGGCCTCAGCTGCAGCTTCTGGTGACTCTCCACCTTGCGCGCCACTCGCATCCACTGCTGCCGTCGTTGCACTCTGCGGTGGACGTGGTGGAAGGTGGTAGAGAAACGCGACCGCGCACGGCACAGGCCGCACCGCGTTGAGCGGGTCTGCCTGGTACGCGCTCAGCATCGCCGCGTCGGTGTCGAAGAGGAACCGCTCCGGTCCATTGCGAATGTACGCGTCGTAGAGCTCCGTGCGGGTGAAGTAGGTGCCGGGAAAGCACTCGGGCTCCTCGCACTCCATCACCAGAGTCGCGTCGCTTTCCCCACCGCTAGCACCACCTGGCTTCTGCACGTCGTCTGTGAAGATTTCTTTCACGCACTGGTAGTACCGGACCGACGGGTCGCATCGGGTGTCGTAGAGCTGACGGAACAGCGGGCAGTCGGCATCGGGGAAGAAGTGCGAGATGAGAGGCACAAGAACGACCTGCTGCCGTTGACCGTAGAAGGGTGCCTGGGGCAGCAACAGCTCCAGGGTCTCACGGCTGGGGGCGGCTCCCATTCTCGTTTTTGTGCGTGCGTGCGCTTCTTCTGTTTGTTTATGGGGTTTAAAAAAAGAAGAAAAAAGCCGCAGCTTTAACAGGTGAAACGGCTTTCTTCGCTATAAAGGGTAAAGGTAGGGGGAGATGGATGAACGGTGCACACCACTCTTAGTAATGTTAAGGTTGCTGATGTTGTTGTTTTCAGAGTTATTGTCTGTGAACGCGTGTGTATGTGTGTGTGTGTGTCAGAGTTGTCGTGTTTTTTTTCTATTCCGTGTTTTTTTGTAGTGAGCGCGTTGATGGTATGCAAAGTCGATTCGTTGAGAAAGACGGCAATTCAAGCTGCTCACGACAGCGAAAATATGTGGGAGGACCGAAAGCGAACGCAATTTCTTCGCGCAAACAACGCGCAGAAAAGAAAGAAAAAAGAAGGAGAGAGGGAACCACGTCAGTTGGCTCCCTCAAAAA
The DNA here is from genome assembly GCA_030849635.1 of Wallacemonas sp. MBr04. NCBI lineage: Eukaryota > Euglenozoa > Kinetoplastea > Trypanosomatida > Trypanosomatidae > Wallacemonas > Wallacemonas sp. MBr04. Next base: position 4,050 of record JASANR010001294.1, on the reverse strand, counting down.
AACTCGCAAATGCAACGTCGATACTTCCGCCAGACAAAAGTGGGACGGAAATTAAAAAAACGCTAAAATGTGGATCGTGATGATTATGTGGACAAAGTCGCGAGAGGAGAGAACGAGTAAGGAGGCAGAGTTGTGAAAAGGTGATCAGTAGTGAAGTACGTCAAAACCAACATGCGTACGTCAGTGAAGGAGCAGTGGAGAGGGCGGGGGCGGGGGTCTTCCACACAAGGCAGGCGTTGGCTTTCTCTCTCCACGTCTCTTTCGTGAAATTGTTCACGTGCGTCACGGTATTCACGAATCACATGGCGCTTTCCTTCGCACGCGCACACACACGTTTGCGTAGCGTGCTCTCATGTGAGAAATACACGGCCGCGCCTGTGCGTGGTCAGGGCTTACACGAGTCATGTGCTGTTGTGGCGTCTGTACTTCTTTTTGCTTTGGATGTTATGCCGTTGCTGACTTGGAACGAAAGAAGACGAAGAAGAAAACAGGTCTCCTCTGAAGGAAAGCACAAATGGCAACAAATCGAAAAGGGGAGAGCAGAGAGAATCACCGCGCACGATAGGTCGTCACGTCGCAGTTTCAACACTCGCTCCCTCAAGTTCTCGCCGAGCGATAGCACGGTTACAAAAACAACAAAAACGCCAAAATAAGGACAACAATGCGCGAGTTCTTTTTCAAATTAATTAAGTGAGTGAGTGTTTTTTTAAACAATTTCTGCTCATTCGGTTGAACTACTATTTTTGTTACTTTAAAGGTTAGATTCATCAAAAGGGAGTTCGTTAGCTGTCAAAAAAGAACGCACAAAGAAAAAAAGGAGGAGAAAATGCATTATCACGTGCGATGTGATCCAGTCGCTCACTGAAAAAAAAAACAAGGTTACATCATCAACAAGACGGGGGAAGGAAATCAGAAAGGGACCGAAGGCAACTTGTAGATATAGTACCACTCTTGCACGGAAACAGGTCCCGGGAAGGGGGGAGGGTTGGAACGAACGGGAGGGAAGTCCTGACGATGAACTGAACACCAGTCTCAACACTGGCGAGCAAGTGATTTCAGAGATGAAGCGGGCATCATCAAAGCGAAGAAAGAAACGGAAACGAGGAAAACGAAGAAAAAAAAGAAGAGATCTCCGGTCGGGCGAACATTGGCATAATAAACAAATAAAAAGAAGAAAGAAAAAGTCAGACAACGTTTGCGTCAAAAACGAAACATAAAAAAAGAAGGAGATTCGCCAGGTGGGCAACAGCGCACGGCGACAGTCACAATCAGACGTACGGCGGCGTAGCGTGGTGTTGCTATTCGCGCCCAAAAAATGTCAAAGAAAGAAAGACGAGGAATTGTTGGCCTCGACGTCACACAATTCCTCGGCACTGTACTTTTGTGGTGCTCTTCTCACTCGCGGTCCAATGGGTGCTAGAAGGAGGAAAGGAGAGTTTACCAGGCACTGAAAACAGACAAAAGGGTGTGGCTGTTAGGTGGGCGGGTTGTTTGTTACTTCGTTTTCTTTGAAGCACGCCCACGAGTCAACGGGATGCGTGACCGCCACTGAACCACAGTTAGTTGTCAGTCTCTTTGGTAGTAAAAAAAAAGAGAAAAAACAGTACAATTTACGGTGACTGTACTGTCGTTGTTTTTGTTCACAAGCGTACTTATTGTCTGTTTGTTTGTTTGTTTTTGTGCACTTGCTTGAAGTTTAAGAGCCCGCAGAGAGCTGCCTCGCACAGCAAGGAGTGTGCGGGTGTGTTGTCATTGTATTTTTTAACACGTTCCTCAAATGACCGAGAAAACCCCGTCTTTTGAGGGCATGTCTGCTGCTTCTCTTCTAAGCGCATTCACTGATGTTGCCTTTTCACTGCTGTCGTCCTGTGGTGACAGGTAAGAGGGTTTAGTTAGTGACAAAAATGGAAGGACAAGGTAGAAGTTGACGCGAGCGAAAGCGAGAGGTGGGGAAAAGGAAGAAAACGAAGCAAAGGGAAATCTCACGAAAAAAAAAAGCATTGCCTGGAAAAGTGAAACGAGAAAGTAGGCAAGCCTCAGTGTGAAAGACAAAGGATTTTTTGCTTGAAAAAGAGGGAACAAGGTGTTGCCTCATCCTTTTGATGCTTTCTTGGCACTGTGAACAAAGAGAGTGAGAAAGACTGTTTCTGTGTTACGTGAGAGTGCGGCATCGTGTGCCGGCACTGTATTGATGGTGGGATGTGAGTCAGAGGTGGCTGCGCGCACAAATTTCCATGTGCGCGACTTGTTTATGCCTCTACTCCTCCTTTTTGGTGGTGACTGTCGTGGTGGTCACGCGTACAATGAATGTTATTTTGATTTTCGTTTCCTTTCCAAGTTAGTGAACACGACAACANGACATCGTGTGCCGGCACTGTATTGATGGTGGGATGTGAGTCAGAGGTGGCTGCGCGCACACATTTCCATGTGCGCGACTTGTGTATGCCTCTACTCCTCCTTTTTGGTGGTGACTGTCGTGGTGGTCACGCGTACGATGAATGTTATTTTGATTTTCGTTTCCTTTCCAAGTTAGTGAACACGACAACAAAAAAAAAAGATGTTAGACAGGAGAAGCTGAGAGACCGTATGCGGTGGACACAGGGAGATCCAGACACACACGCTTGACATGAGTGTTCAACGCATCGTCAAAGAGAAGAGGCGGAGAAATGGGTAAAAAGGCAAAAAAGAGAAAAGTAAGCCCTAAATGAAAGACAAAAACGGAAGAAGAAAGTGAGAACAGTCTCAAGGGCACTTGTTGTTGTTGTTGTTGCTGCTGTTGTTGTTTTTCCACATTCACTTTCAAATTCTTGTGGAGAATTAAATAGTGGAGGATTGGATGCGGGACAACCAAGAAAGGGAAGAAAAAACACAAAGCATTGAAACGTAGCACGCACGTCGCGAATCAAAAGCAAGAGAAATGTGGCGAGTACAGTTAGTGAATATAAGTGAAACCAAAAAAAAAGAAAAAGGAGAACACTGGGAAAAGAGAAGAGCAATCTCAAAAGAACACATCAAACGAATGAAAAAATGGAGTGTGGACAAGAAAAGGAGAGCAAGACTCTCGCTGTTTCCGCCATGGCAATCATGGCCTGTACTGCCGCTGCGTGTTTACGTACCCTAGCTGCGACTGATCCGGTGCAGCCACCTGGATGCCAGGCATGCTGCCAGCACCACCTGCTGGAAGCTGGTACATCTGGCCATTGATGAGAACGTATATCTGCTGCTGCTGCTGCTGTGGTGGTGGTGGTGGTGGTGGTTGTGGTTGCTGTGTGTACGAAGCTGGTGATGCGTACTGCGGCGCTTGTGGGCCCGACGATGGGTACCCAGAGCCCGCAAACATGGTCGATTGAGTCGTTTGGTAGACCATCTGCTGTTTGGGCGTAGGCTGTTGGCCTTGCGATAGCGCGTAGCCTTGCGGTATTCCTCTGGGCGACAGCGGCTGTTGTTGTGGCTGCTGCTGCTGCGGCTGCTGTGGTGCCGGTGCCGGCATCATGTACAGTTGGTTGTTGGGGCCGAGGACGTACGTCATCCCGGTGTTCGAGTTGGGCACCGGCTGTGATGCGGGCTGCCCTTGACTGTGCATGGCTGACTGTGGTGCGAGAAGCGGGGAGTTGTCATGTGATGGGACCTGGTGCGGCTGCACGGGCAGCGGCTGAGAGGAGCCCGACGCCGTGTTGTAGACGTGCTGTGAGGCTGTGTAGAGTGGCGTATGTGTGCCAGAGCCTCGACCGGCCGTTGCTGCGTCGTGGTGATTGTGGTTGAGGAGGTCTGTGCGTGCCGGGGCGTACGAGATGGGCGCTGTGTTGTTGAGCGGTCCCCATAGGTTTGGTGTGTTGGGGTCCTGATGTCTGGCACCCACGCCTATGAACTGCGGCTGTGGCTGTTGCTGTTGTGGCTGCTGTGGCGGCTGTGGCTGCTGTGGTTGCTGCATTTGATACGCGCCGTTGAGAACCTGGTAGAAGTTGCCCTCCGCTGGTGGTGCGGACACGTACACAATGCGTGCGCCTGGACCGGCTGCTCCCGCCCCTGGCTGCGACGGTGCACCCGCAT
>JASANR010001293.1:0-11009 GCA_030849635.1 Wallacemonas sp. MBr04 | reverse complement strand
TCGGCAACACACAAAACGCGCAGGTGGCCGTGTCCAGCTCCTTGCCGTCCACGCCGACGACGTAGAGCTTGACGTAGTACCGCAGCTCCGCACGGCTCGTGCTCTGGTCGCCGTTCTTGACCTGCACGCCAGTCTCGTAGCTCGGTGGGAGGTCGGCCGGCAGCGCGAAGGCGAAGGGGTACGTGTACGACCCGGCGGGCAACACAACGTGCTGCTGCGCCGCTGCGGCCTCCAACGAGGTGAGCACGGAGTTGTTGCCCAGGCCGGCAGCCGCGCCACTGACAAAGCTGTTGTCAGCGAGGTGAGTCTCCTGATACGTGACCTCCTCTTCAACGGGTGGTGCCTCACCAGTGTTGGGCACCGCACTCTGCTGGGACGCATGCGACGTGGTGCGGCGCGGTCGCGTGAGAAGATCACCCGCAATCGTGACGATCTCGCGGTAGTAGACGTAATCCTGAGAGACCGTACCGAAGGGAACGTCCGGCGTTGTGAGCTCGGCGACGTGGTCGGCCATGGCATGGACCTGCTCCTTGCCGACGATCTTGACGTGCACGTTGCGCACTGGCGTATCGCGTGATACGGTGAGGCTTGTAGAGCCCTGCAGGAGCGCACCAGCGAAGACGCGCGTCACTGTGAGCGCGACCGACGACTGACACGAGGACGCCGAGAAGAAAGAGGGGTTGCGTGACATGGAGAGCTCGATCGAAAAGGAAAAGGAATGGAGTATCAAGATGTATGTCGCGAGAAAACTTGTCAGTGCAGCAACACTGGCGGCCGAGCAGTTTTCACCTAGCCAGGGGTAACAAAAATCACAAAGGCGCAGCGCAGTGGAGACAGAAAGAGAGATAGTAGGTGTGCGTTTACCAGTCATGGCGTGGAAAAGGCAAGGAAGGGATGTACAAAAAAAAACGTGATGGTCGGTCCTATTGGCACCGACACTGGTCCCGTTTGTCACTGAAGATGTGAATTGAACAGAAGGAAGGGGCTAGAGAACTCGTTTCCGTTTGCAGCACTGTCATCCGTCAGACGGGCAGCAAGCGCATCGAGTAGATCGACTGTTTTGGCACGCTGTGGAGATGTTGAGGCATCACGATACGTTTAGTAAACATTTCGGGACTGTGCATACAGGAAAGAATCGAGAAAAAAAATCGTCGAGTCACGCGTAAAAAAATCGATTGTTGCAAGCGCGTCCGCTGCAACCGTTCGAACATGATAAACATGTTAAAAAAGATTAACAGAGACACGAACGCAGCCGGTACCATTACCCCAGAACACTGTTTGTGCGAATGGGTCATTGTCGGGCATTGCGGAGACACGTGACGGTTGCGGGTAGACGCGATGACAGAAAAGAAAAGAAGTACATCAATCGAGCAAACAACAGTTGCGGAGGAGTGCGGGTCCGTGTGTCGCGAGTAGTGTTGGCACGATTTGATACAATATTCACGGATAAATGCGTATTTCTTCGTGATCAGTGACGTCTGAGTGAAACGAAGCTGGGGCACGAGACACTGCGCAGAAGATAGTACATATGAACTCTCATCTACGCCTCATAGGTCAGAGTTAGCCGACGCCTGCGCAGACTGAGGCAGCAAATCTTCGAGCGTACCAGAGCAGCCGTTTGTGGCGCAGTCGACGCAACGTTTGCCGTCAGAGGCGCGCAGGTACCCAGGCTGGCACGCGGCACACACGTTGTCCGCCGAACAGCCGTTGCAGCTCGCGGCGTCGCACACAAAGCACGTTTTGCTGTCAGAAGAGAGCGAGTAGCCAGAGGCACATGAACCGCAGACGCCATTCGCTGTGCAGCCGTTGCAGCCCGTGATGCCGCATGAGTAGCAGGCCTTCTTGTCGAAAGAGATTGTGTACCCAGAGGAGCATGAACCGCACACATTGTTGGCCGTGCAGCTAGCGCACCCAGTGATGCTGCAAGTGTAGCACGTCTTGCCATCAGACGACAACGTATACAGCGAGTTGCACCTGTCACACACACCTTCGGATGAGCAGTGCGCGCAGTTCGGCACCGTCGCACTACATGCCCAGCACTCATAAGACGGGTTCGGGTCGTCCGACAGCTGGTAGCCGGTGTTACACGCTCTGCACATACCGTACGGATATCCGGCGTCGGCGGCCTCCGTTTCACCCCAAAACGACGAAGCGCAGTTCACGTTCGCGTAGGCGGGATAGCATATCTTTTCACCAGTTGCTGAGTCACACGTGCCCTCCGATACAGAGCAGGTGCAGCTGTAGCCATAACCCGTCTCAAAGTACATTCCCATCACGGGAAAATTTGGTAGCAGACACACCATATTGTCCTTGCACCATGTGAAGTTGTGCTGTGGCTCGGCGGCATCGGCGTGAAAAGACGAAAACGCACTCGTCAGCAGCGTGAGCGTGAGAATGTGGAAAAGATGGCGCATGATGAAGCTTTAAGAAACGGTGAGCTGTAGTGTCATGACAGACAGACACAGGAGAATGAGAAGAGCAAGAGAGGAATGTAGGGAGGAGGATCGCAGTGGGGATCCAGTCACAGGCGGGAGCACGCAATGACAAGTTCCGCGTGGGGCACGCAACGCAATCACCCGAGTCGCGGCAGCTGCCGATCGTATGAAACCAGCACGGGCCAGTGTACCACCACCTTTACTGCTGAGCGGAGAATTGCGTGAGACAGGTTGGCAAAGCGCTCTTCATGAAGCCACCGGGTATGTGGACAGCAACTGTTAGCGTATGAGTGTTGACGGACGGCATGGCAAAAGAGAAGGAACATTGAGTGCAGATCAAAGCTGATGACAGAAGCAAGTAAAAAAAGGAAACAGGGAAGTAAAACAGTTTTTGAGAGATCGATGCTGAGTGGAGAACACAGCAGTCACCAGGATTGTCGTCTTCAGGACACATTTTTTGAGAATAATCAGCGTCCGTCGCTGAACACGATCGCCCACTTCATTTGCGATGTGCATACATGGTGAGATGGTGAGCAGTTGAACATGCCACTGTCATTGGAGAAGAAACAAACTGGAAACGTGGGAAGAACACGGAGAGCGGCCACACGCGTGGCGGCTGCACCAAAACGTTCGTCCGTTAAGACAAACGTGACTGCCAAAATAGATACGGCCACAAACGACAAGCGCAGGAAGCAGCCACGCACCACCCGGGGTGTACGACAACAAGTGAGTGATGTTGAGGTCCCTGGTGTTCGATACATAAGGCGACTGTGGACACGCAAAGAACTGCACATCGTCAGGAAACAACAGCAAAACAAAACTGACCTGTTGCTGAGCGTGGCACAGTCAAACGCGGCCACGGCAGACACCAGGAACAGGAACTCTACTGCTCACATCTAAACGCAGTGTGAGAGATACAAGAAACGAAAAACAGTTACTTTGGGAAAAGAAATCCTGCGCAATTGACGTATCAGAGAAACGACGAGTTCAGAACACGGATTTCAGATACACCTCGACACTATTATTTTTATTTGAATGAGAGCGCGACCAAAGCATTGCAGACCTCACGACAGGCCAAGCGCACTCAATTGTTCGGGTTGGTCTTTGCTGGGAACACAGTAAGTAAACACATTGGATAGGCAGAATAAAGCAAAAAGAAAACGTGCATTAAAAGCAAAAAACAGAGAAACGCCGGTGGCCAGCGGCTGATCTAACCCATTGCGCCATGGAGAAAAGGGTTTTCTGGTTAGCATAAAGTTTTTTTTTGCGGACAGCTTGTCAACAAACTCATTTTATCAATATCGGACTTCGAGAGGACATCAATTTACGCACTAGTGGAAAATCACGAGCACAAATGGGCAAAGAAAAGAAAAAAAGGATGGGGTACATCAAAAGTGGGACTGCTCCACTCACACACAGGTGAAGGACTAGTGGGGGGGAGGGGGGCGTGTTGTGTTGGGGAGTACGGAATTGTCGTTGAGCGCTGTCAGAGAGGTAGTGCATACACACGTGAGGTCGTGAACAAACGTTCACAGGTCAATTTCAGCAAACGATCCTTCACGCTGGCGACGTGCAGACAGCTGGTCGTCATCGAGCCCGTCGGTAATGCCGGCGTTGCCACGGACGTACTCGCTCATGTCCACGTCCGCTACGTCCACTCCGAGGCCGCGACGCTTGCCACGACGACGGTCGCGCAACGGGCTGCCAGTGGATGGCACACCAGAAGCCACGCCTAAAGGATTGGCGTTTCGTGCCTGACCGTTCTGATCAAGGTTCAGCGGCTGCATCTCGTCGAACGTCCACTCGTCCGGCCGCATCGCAGCGTACGGGTTGTCCATGGGATTGGCACCGCGGTGAAAGCTGGGCTGCTGGTGGCTGTCGGGGCTGGCGTCGCCGAGCACGATTTCACCGCCGAAGTTCACCACCCGATTGCGTCGTCGGGCGAGCTGAGTGGGCTGCCAGGCACTCGCAGCGAGAGCGTTCCCGTCGTCGTCAACCGTCTTGCACTTCAAATCGGATTCGTTGCTTCCGCCATCAGTGCAGCGCTCAACAGGAAGCCGTTCTTCCTCAGCGTGGAGAGGCGTGGAACGAGACCTGCAGCAGCAGCAGCACACGATGATGATGATCACGACGACAACCACAGCCGCAGCGACAAGACCCACAATCAGCCACACCCACCACGGGATGCCAGACTTGGTGCACGCACCAGTATTACCCAACTTGTAGCCAGAAGCGCACGCCGCACACACAGTGCCGTCACTGGGCGAAGCACACCGCGTGCAGTGCGGGGCCGTGCACGCCGTGCAGAGAGAGCTCGAAGTCAGCACGTAGCCGTCCGCACACGCGCCGCACACGTCGGCCGTTCCGCATGATACGCAGCCTTCCACAGCGCAGGGGATGCAGCTCTTGCCGTCCGTCGACAGCGTGTGGTCGGGCTCGCACGTGCCACAGATGCCGTCAGCCGTGCAAGCAGTGCAGCCGGTGATGCCGCAGCTGTAGCAGGCCTTCTTGTCGGACGACAGCGTGTGGCCGGGGTCACAAGCACCGCACTCGCCATCAGCACTGCAGCTGGAACAGCCAGTGATGCCGCATAAGTAGCAGGCCTTCTTGTCGAGGGAGAGTGTGTGACTAGAGGAGCAGGTCCCACACACGTTGTCAGCCGTGCAGCTGGCGCACCCGCTGATACTGCATGAGTAGCACGATGTGCCATCGGAAGACAGCGTGTGATCATTTTCGCACGCGGCACACACGCTATCAGCAGAGCATGACGCACAGCCAGAGACATCGCACACCACGCACGTCTTGCTGTCAGAAGACAGCGCGTAGCCAGGCAGGCAAGAGGCGCACGTGTTGGCCGCAGAGCACGAGCTGCATCGCGTGGTGTCGCACGAGTGGCACGTCTTTTGGTCCGACGACAGCGTGTAACCAGAAGAACACGAGCCGCAGATACCGTTTGCTGTGCATCCGTTGCATCCGCTTATGCCGCATGAGTAGCAGGCCTTCTTGTCCGCCGACAGTGTGTAACCAGCGGAGCAGGTGCCGCACACGTTGTTGGCCGTGCAGCTGGCGCAGCCAGTGATGCCGCAGGTGTAACACGTCTTTTTATCAGTAGATAGTGTATAGCCTGCTTGGCATGAACCACAGATGCCGTTCGCAGTGCAGCCGCCACAGCCGGTGATGCCGCATGAGTAGCAGGCCTTCTTGTCAGAGGATAACGTGTAGCCAGAGGAGCATGTACCACACACGTTGTTGGCCGTGCAGCTGGCGCAGCCGGTGATGCTGCATGTGTAGCACGTCGATTTGTCGGATGACAGCGTGTAGCCAGAGGCACACGAGCCGCAGACGTCATTCGCTGTGCAGCCGTTGCAACCGGTGATGCCGCACGAGTAGCAGGCCTTTTTGTTGGAAGAGAGCGTGTATCCGGATGAGCAAGTCCCGCACACACTATCTGCGGTGCAGCTGGTGCAGCCCGTGATGCTGCACGCGTAGCACGTCTTGCCATCAGAAGACAACGTATACAGCGAGTTGCACCTGTCACACACGCCTTCGGAGGAGCAGTGCGCGCAGTTGGGTACCACTGCCGCGCATGCGAAGCACGACGGAGAATGATTGGGGTCGTACAAAAGCTGATAGCCGTCCCTGCACGCTTTGCACAGGCCGTACTGGCTGTTATCCGCAGCGGCTTCGCTCTCACCGAAATACTGATTTAAGCAGTTGTTATCAAGACTCGCCCCGAGACAGGTGTTTTCACCTGTCTTGCTCACGCACTTGCCTTCCACAGCCGTGCAGTAGCAGCCGTACCCTAGGTTAAGGAGGGTGTTCTCGGCGTAGTAGCCGACGATGGGAAGGTCAGGCTCGGTGCAGAAGAACGTGGCTTTGCACCAGGCTAGGTCGTGCAGAGGCGCGGCAGCACCACAGCCAGTAGCCATACACACGGCGGTGGCAGCGAGAAGAAGCAGCAGCGCAGTGCAGTTGCGCATTGGCTGAGAGTGGGAGAGGGGACTATGTGTCAAAATCTCAGTTTAATTCGAGGGATGAGTTTGGCGACGATCAAGAGCTGTGAATGAAGTACGAGTCGAGGAAAGAACGATCGAAGACGAGGTCGTAGAGCACGCAAATGGGAGAAGCGCAAAATGGGTGGCAGTGGACGTGAAGGTCAGGGGACAGAACGGAAGCAAGGAGTAGTGTTGTTGAACGTGGTAGGTAACGGAACGCCAGACGTGAGAACGACAGTTAGTGAGCACAGGAAGGAGTGCACAAGGTGCACTGGAGTGAAGAGGCAAGGGCAGTATGTGCGACATGGCAAACAAGCCTGCGGTTCATGGTTTCTTGAATAGAGCATATTGTATGATGTTCGCATCAGAATTGCACACAGCCATAACGGCTGCTGATAGAACAAAGAAAAAACATGAGAAACTACACCTTGACGTACTGGAACAGTTGGTAGGCGCACCCAGGTGTGTATCGAGTCGTATATATATATATGGAAGTGTTAGCTTCCACAGAGACACACACACGCAGTGGGAGTAGTAACAGAGAAATTCGTGGATCACGAACATCAAAGAGACTACACCAAACAACGAGTGGCACGGAAGGAATGTGGTCATAGCAGAGAAAATAGAAAAGTGAGCGGTCGTGTGATTGGGTGAAACAGAAACAAAAGTGACATACACGATTCATCGCTTTGAAAAGGAAATAGGGAACGTGAGGAGCGAAAAGGGAGAAAGCAATGGTATCGTGGACAGTGAGGTGAATACTGTTTGTGCACTGCGTGACGCATACATTTCCACAGTACAGTTTTCCAGTTCAACTTCAACAAACGAGCTTCGATGCTGGCCACGTTGATGGCCACACAGGGAGCCAGTACCAGAAGTTTCACCCACAGAGCACCGCTGCTGCTTGGCCTGCCGCACTGGTCAGTGTCCAGTGGTTGCAGCTCATCGGACATCCAGTCGTCAAACGGAACCGACGCGTTTAGGTTATTGCCGTCACAGTGTATCAGTCCACCCCCTCGTTGATCGGGATGGGTAGTCGAGCGGGCACGTGCAGAGTGTGCGTCCCCCATCAACGTCCACCGATCCACGCTGCTGAGCACGGCGGCTACGGGGAGAACCGACATGCCGGTAGTCAGTAAGTTGCTCCGCCTCCACGTACACCGGTGTCGCACACACATCGTCTGATGCGCAGGAGGAGCCGGTGATGCTGCAGCTAACGCAGTACTTCTTGTTAGCGGTCAGCGCGTAACCAGATGTGCAAATTCCGCACACAGTGTCAGGTGTGCAGCTCGTGAGCTGCAGTGACAGGCGTGACTCTCACGCAGTTCATCTAGAGGGGGGAGGGAGCATGGGTTAGGGAGAGGCGAAGAGAGTTGGACGGATAGGGCACGTCATGGTGGAGGGTGGCGGTGTAGAGATGTCCCGTGCGATGAGAAGATGATGTAGCTATTGGCACCACCAGCACGATGTGGAGAAGATCCACAGTGCACGCGACAACCGCATGGGCTTTTCGTACTACAACGAATCCTACTAAACAGGGAATACCGTGAACCAGAGAGACAAAGCGTTTTCTGCACGATCACTAGGGATGCAGACGGTGACTGTTGGGGTCCTCATGTTGTGAGTTGGTACGTCTACAGGTCAGAAGAGCTGGGTGGAGGTTAAAGATGATCGCAGTGCAAAGTAAAAACAGAGCCAGAGGTACGTGACGTGTTCTGGAGAGCTGAACGCAACAGAAAAGTCGCTCTCGTGACGCTATGATTGAAGCGGTCATTACAATATTGCTGTGCTGTGCACCTGTTGTCCATGAGGAGCAAGAAGAAAACAATTGAAAGGGTGAGCATCATTGAAAAAAGAAAGAAAAGAGAAATGACGAACAGAAAACATCGATGTGGGATCATAAAGAAATCCACATGAACAGTTAATGAGTGCAAAACGTGCACGACAAAGACAGAAACGGAAGCGAACGGGTGCCAGCTACTGTACACGAGAAAAGGAACAAGTGGATCGGAGGTGCGGCTACACACGCGACGGGACAGCGGACACGCAGAGGACCGCGGAACCTTGGGACACGAAAAAAAAAACGACGACGGTGCTGCCGCGGTGAGCGTGGTATAAAGAAAGGCACCAAAGAAAGCCACCAGGAAAAAGTATTCAGCTGTTCACATTTGTACATGGACGAGTCGGTACAACGATGAAAAAAACAATTCGCAGCCGTCTGGTCGAAGTAAAAAAACAACATTTGTGACGTTACATGAACGAAGCAAAAAAAAAAAGAGGCACGCGTCCACAGTGCGTGTCGCACTGTGGAAGACGTCGGCTGCGAAAGGCCTCTATATACATTGGTATCGCAATATTCCGCACTGCCGCGGGCTACCAGCGCCAGTCGCGTTCACTGTTGCAGCTCACAGAATCAGCATGCCAGTCACTAGAATTGTCTTCGCGTTGTGGCTGTTGTGGAATGAGTGGCTGGTGTTCAGCGGCGACAGGGACAGGGAGAATGCTGCGGGAACTGGGAAACTGGGGCAGACCTGGATGTGAGGCGTCGAGAACGATCTCACCGCCGAGGCTGACGCGGCGAACCCTTGAAGACGGTACGCGGTGCAGCTGTATGATGCTCGTGTCCTTCGCATCATCGAACTCAACAAGAGGAGCGGTGTCACTGAGAGGATTCGCATCGACAGCGGGGCGTTCCTCTTCAGCGTGAAGCGGTGATACACGAGGTTTGCAGCAACAACAGCATACGATGATGATGACCGCAACAATCACAGCCGCGGCCGCAAGACCCACAATCAGCCACACCCACCACGGGATCCCAGACTTCTTGCACGTGCCACTGGTACCACTCAGCGTGTAGCCAGAAGCGCACACAGCACACACGCCAGAGCTTGAGCAGGATAAGCAGCCTTCCACAGCGCAGGGGATGCAGCTCTGGCCGTCTGCAGACAGCGTGTGGCCGGGATCGCACGTGCCACAGATGCCGTCGGCTGTGCAAGCAGTGCAGCCGGTGATGTCACATGAGTAGCACAACTTCTTGTCGGAAGATAACGTGTAACCGGAAGAGCAGATGCCGCATATGTGGTCTGCCGTGCAGCTGGAACAGCCCGTGATGTTGCACGCGTAGCACGTCTTGCCGCTGGAGGCAAGAGCATACTGCGCGTTACAGGTGTCGCACACGCCGTCAGACGAGCAGTGTGCGCAGTTCGGCACTGTCACATTGCAGGCCCAGCACTCATAAGACGGGTTCGGATCGTCCGATAGCTGATAGCCGGTGTTGCATTGTTTGCACATGCCGTACGGATATCCGGTGGTGGCGGCCTCCGCTTCACCATTAAACGACGAACCGCAGTTCACGTTCGCGGAGGCAAAAAAGCAGTAAGCCTCCCCGTTTGGACCGCCGCATGTTCCCTCCGACACAGAACAGGTGCAACTGTAACCAAAACTCGTCTCAAAGTACATTCCCATCACCGGAAAGTCGGGGTTGAGGCACACCATGTTGGCCTTGCACCACTTGAAGTCGTGCAGAGGCGTGGCAGCACCACAGCCAGTAGCCAAGCACACGACAGCGGCAGCGAGAAGCAGCAGCACCGTGCAGTAGCGCATCCACTTGGAGCCTCTGCGTCCAAAAAATGATTTAGTTCGAGCGACGAGTTGGCCACGATTCAGATCTGATATTTACAAAATAGCAGTCGAGGAAAGAACAAACGAAGACGAGATCGTTGAGCAAGCAAAAGCGAGTGGCGAAGAGAGGTGTCAGTGGACGTGAAGGCCAGGAGGAATGACGGTGATGAGGACAGAACGGAAATAGGGAGTGGCGTTGCTGAAAGTAGAGGGCAACGGAACGCTAGACAGTGAGCTCGACAAGGAGTGCACAAGGGGCAGTGGTACGTGCATAGCGAACTCAACCTGCGTGAGACAAACGCACGAAACATCAGCACGTCCTCGTTAGCAGTGAGGCCGTTGAGCCGGTCAGTGAGACATGAGGAGAGAGGCGAACGCACCCACCGTAGCAAATGAAACGAAACCTTGTGTTATCTTCTTCAATGTAATAGTTTTGCGTTTTGTTTGTTAAAGGAGTGCACACCAGCTCGGTGTGTGTTGATCGAACAAAGAAAAAAGAAGAAATAAGGCATCTACACAAAAAACAGTTGGTGAGCACAAAAAAGTGCACAGCGAGTCGTAAACATCGAAGATGTAGGTTTCAGAGACACAAGAATATGCAACGCAAATAGAAACAGACAGACTGCCGCGCACATACATCGAAGAGAGTGCAACGAAAAAGAAACGCAATGACTGGAATGCCAGCATATCGGGGAGGCAAAACAGAAGGTAATCGTGCAATCGAGTGATTTATTAGGAAAGAAAAGCGAAAAGACTGCGCCGATCGAGCAGCAATGCAATCGCCACAGTGCAGAGTGAGCACGAGTGAGGAAGACACTAAAAGGATTCGTGTTCTCAGTGGCAGCATGCAGAACTGGAAATAAGGGCAACACTGGCTCGCGGGCATCACTTAACAACCGAAGAATGAATCGAAAAGTGAGTTTGGTGGACATGTTCGAGATTCGTTGACAAAAGTTAC
>JASANR010001292.1:0-10894 GCA_030849635.1 Wallacemonas sp. MBr04 | reverse complement strand
GGTCGTTGAGAGACTCGCACCCTGAAAAGTTCACGATCTTGAGCTTGGTGCAGGTGCCCAGCCCTGCAATCGTGGTCACGCCGCTCCCGCTGGTCCAGGCCTCTTCGAGGGATGGGGCGCCTGCCACGGCAGACAGATCCTGAAGTGAAGCGCACTTAGCAAAGACCACCTTATTGAGTTTGGCGCAGGTGCCCAGCCCTGCAATCGTGGTCACGCCGCTCTCGCTGGCCCAGACCTCTTCAAGGGACGGTGCGCCTGCCAGAGGAGAGAGATCCTGAAGTGAGGCACACTTTGAGAAGTCCACGACCCTGAGCTTGGCGCAGGTACCCAGCCCTGCAATCGTCGTCACGCCGCTCTCCTTGGCCCAGATCGTTTCGAGAGCAGGTGCACCAGCCAACGGCGTCAGGTCCCAAAGCGAGGCGCACTTGTCGAAGTCCACCTTTTTGAGCTTGGCGCAGCTACCCAGCCCTGCAATCGTGGTCACGCCGCTCTCACTAGCCTGGATCTCTTCAAGGGACGGAGCGCCAGCCAACGGTGAGAGGTCAGAAATTGAGCGACAGCGCGCGAAACTCACCTTCCGCAGGTTGCGGCACGTGGTGAGGGGCGCGAGTGTGGCAACGTCAGTCTTGTCGCAGTTGACTTCCTCGAGCATGACCATATCAGCCAATGGAGAAAGATCAGAAATTGGGCGGCAGTGTGCGAAGCTCACTTTCCGCAGATTCCGGCATGTTGCCAGTGGCGCGACGGTGTCAACCCCAGTGTAGTCGCAGTCAACTTCTTCGAGTAACCTCATACCAGCCAATGAAAAAAGATCAGAGATTGAGTGACAGCGCGCAAAGCTCACCTTCCTCAGGTTGCAGCACGTTTCGAGCGGCTCCAGTGTGTCAACACTGGTGTTCCTGCAGTCGAGTTCTTCGAGAGTTGTCGTGTTGCTCAACGAAGTGAGATCGTAAAATAGTCGGCACCACGCAACGTTCACCCTCTTGAGGTTGGGGCACGTGCTGACCCCTGTCATGATGGTGACAGGGGTTCCAATGGCTGTGATTTCCTCAAGGACTGGCGCACCTGCAAGCGCACTGAGGTTATCCACTCTTGTCCCCGACAGATCCACCTTTCTCAGATGATGGCACGGTTCAAGCAGTGAGATGTCACGCACATCGGGGCAGTCGCAAACAGACAAAATCTCTAGGTCGCGGAGAGGCGTGAAGTCCGAGACATTTATGCCGGAAAGTCTCAGCTCTTTGATGTGTACTAGAGGAGGACTGAGCGACTCGAGTGTGATGAAGAAGTAGGGTATGGGAGACAAAGACCCAGGGTCATCATCCCAGCCCTCTCCCTCTCTCTCAGTATTGAGAATGATCATGACACCATCGCAATCAGTAAGATCCAATGAGGTCACATTCCATCCATCCACGCTGACCAACGATTCCTTGAACTTGTGTGCGATCAGCTTCACTGGCAGCTGTTCCACACCAAAGGGTGGCCTGTGCAGCCACCAGTCGCTGGCATCCAAGCATCGCTGCGCTTTTGTGGTATCGGCCTTGAGCTGTCTGACTTCGATAGCGGTGATGGTGTTCCGCTCGTTGGTGATCTTTCGGAGCTGGAGTTCATTAGCAATCACGTGGCCTCTGCCACTGGGTGAGTCGGCTTCCACGAAAAGGCGGCTCCACGGATTGCTGACGGTGAGAGCGTGACTTGGCGAGTCGCTGAACTGAAGAATAAGATCGGTGGACATTGTTGTTCGAAAAACAGAGAGAGAACTGACGATATTGGGGATGGAATTATTTATACTAGATTTGTACGAAGAAAGGAAGGCACGGAGAAACGGGGCGAGAGGATATGGGTGACACGACAATAATAACAAGACTGTGCCAAACGTGAGGGTTCGCTCCACCACGAATCGCGGAGAAATGAGCTAGTAGGAGCACAGGAACGAGGGCTTCTGTCACGGACATTTTTTGTGGTGTAGGAAATTTGTGAATACGACGTCAACAAAACAGCAAAATTGAGGAAGCATTGCAGCACATACATTGCAACAGTAATGTTTTACTTGAAGTTTCGTTTGTTGTAGAGGTCAGGTGGCTACCGCAGCATCTGTGGCACAGGTTGGTGCTGCGTCTGTGTCCACGAGGCACCGACGTGATGCGATCAGTCTTTGAGGTCGGAGTCTGTTGCCTTGACCGCATTCACCGTGTTCAGCGCCATTGAGGCGTCCAAGCGAATGAATCGCGTTGGTAGGTCAAGGTACTGGTCATTCACACATGCACGGTATTACGGACGCGCGACCTCAAAACGCGCCGTGGGCCTGCGTGACTGGATATCCCAAGCATCTGGCCTGGTCGTCCACTACGCTGGCCGTAACGGCGCCTTGTTGTCATTGTACGAGCACGCGCGTACTGTTGCACAAGAACACTGGGTACGGGTTTTAATAGCAGATGAAACAGAGAGATGCAAAAAGCACAGTGTCACACGCACCGTTCTGTTGAGAGTGCAGCGTAGGAAAACGAACAAGCTGTGCGTGCCATGAGCATCACGGGGCGGCGGCAACTGTGAGTAGTGAGGAATGCAATCCAGCATGCCGCTGAAAGCGAAGATGGTGGCTGGGTACGCTGGCATGTGGGAGGCTGCAGTGGCTTCGCGCGACAGGGTGCCTGGGTTCAGAGACTAGACAAAACAGAGGCCCACTCGTCTGCTGGGAACACACGAAAAAATACGGTGAAGCTACTGACATTCATTACGCTCCCTGAGTACGGGTTGCCCATTTGGATGTTACGTCTACCACATCCAAAGGTGTGTCCAAGCTGTCCGCCGTACATCCCCATAATGCACTTCAGGGGCAGAGGTTCTGGTAATCTTCAACGCCGACCCTGTTGAGCTTGGTGCAGGTTGCCAGCCCCGTGTTTGTTTTCACGCCACTGCTCTGGGATTGGCTCTGCTCGACGACTGGTGCGTCAGCCAGTTGTGAGAGCGTCCTGATGTGTGTGAGGCAGTCAGAAACGTTCACTCTCGTCCGATTGCGGCACGACAGTCGCTTACCCCGAGAAGCACACAAGAAGGAAAATGCCTTTCCTTCTCGTATGTGGTCTTCTCCTCGGACAACTGTTTCGCGCTTGTCACGCACAGTGGGCGACCCAACCCGTTCCAAACGTGGCAATGGGCAATGCGGGCACGCTGACCGCACCACACCAGCACATATCTGTCATGCCGTACACGGGACGCGTGACACCTGCTATCGGCAATGGAGAAGAAGAAGAAAGCAGTCGCGTGAGAGGTTTGCGACTCCTTGGTCTCGTTGTGGTGAGACTGACAAACAAAGGCAACAGTCAACATACAAATAAACACCCGTTCACGTGTGGAGAAGAAGAGGAGACTGAAATGGTTGAGGAATCGTTCTAAACGCATGAAGTGTCACCGTCACAGCTGTCACGGGTGGATGTGGCTACGATGCGTAGCAAACGTAGCCAGCCCGCTACAGAGCTATTCCGCACGTCAGCTTCTAGTGTTGTTGTTGTTGGTTCGGAAGGGATGCGTTGACTGCAGACGAAAAACAAAACACCGAGATAGAATCTTCAGAGTGGTGAAAACGAAAACGAATGCAGAGAGCACAGAGTCAAAAGTAGCGCACTCTGACAGCACAGCACGCTCGGGAGTACGCGCTACATCACAAAAGCGAAAAGGAAACGAGAATCTGACTCAAAGTGCAGAGTAGCTGTCAGATTCTTTTGCGTTGGAGAAGACAAAAGTGCGATTGTCTCGTGTTCGCGTGTGGGATGACGTGACGCACGTTACACAGCTCGTCTTGCTTCTCCTCGAGACACTGCCGTGCAAGCAAACCACGTGAGCGGCTCAGGCCGTGGTCTCAGGGGACGACGTGCAGCCCGTGGTGGCTGCCTGACGAGCTAAGTNTCTCGAACAACCTGGGTGACACGCCCGAACGGAACGATGGAGTCCACTCGCACGCCATGATCGCGCGTCTTGTGCAGCACGTAGCAGCCACCATCGTACATTCTGCCAGCCAGGCGCTTTGAAGGGAAACCGACCCGGACAAGGTCGAAGTGGTTTCCTAGTGCAATGCCGACATGTATCGCTGTTTTGTGGTGCACAGCAAGGTACGTGCCAGGCGGGTAGTAGATCTCTGAGCCCTTCGCTGTCGTCCTTGATGCGCAGCAGGGCGTGCACATGTTTGGAGCTGAGCGCGAGGACGGAAAGGGGTGGGGAGTGTGCGAATCAGAGTGTAGACGCCACGGGAAAGCAAGCAAGCCGTGTCTTGAACCGTCAAGTGAAAGAAAGGTCATGTGTTTGAGATGGAGAGGAAATGAAGAGGTGAGCGTCAATTGGCTTGTGAAACACGTATGACGTGATCGGACTGCTTAGGGATCGAGGTGAAATTCTGACGCACCGTAAGCACAGGACGGGTCAACAGTTTGTAAAAAAACGCTGGCCTCCTGTGTGAGACGCGGGAAACAGGTGTTTCTGCACAGTCATCGTTGCAGTTGAGTTGTGGTTGAAAGAAGCAGAGTGAAGAGAAAAAAAGGGCACATCGTGCGTAGGATAACAGTAAAAAAGCCAACATCAGGGAGTGAAAATATGGCACAGAGCTGATGAAGCAGCGAGTCAGTCGTTTTTCGGTAAACGAATGAGTGGGCTGCGGCATGTGCGAGTGGTCTCGATTCGTGAACTGTCCGTGGCAGACGGCACATTCTCGTGGGAGCTCATCAGACGTGCACGTCAAAGTGAGGCTTGCCTTGTGCACGCACCAGAGTCAGATTCAATGTGGGCTCCACCTCGTATTGTCTGAATCAGTACGCCTCCGCCGCGCTCTCCATTGCGTTCTCCAGAGAGGTATTCTCCTTGGTCTTGCTGGGCACACAGTCCATTGGATGGCGATGCAGTGAAAGCAACGGAGAGCAAACAGTAACGGTTTCTTCTCCAAAGATACGCAAAACAGTAGCAAGGAAAAATGATGATGCGGATTATTGGGGCGAGAGTGTTGAAGAGACGTCAGGAAAGAAAACTAGGCGTTCGTAATCGGCGCCACATGACGCTTACACACCCACAAGGCAGACAGTCATCCGTGCGTGGAAGAAGAAACAGCCAACTCGATTGTTCACGATTCACAGAGGGACAGACAGTGGATAGTGTCAGACACTACGTACAACTTCCACGATGGGCAGCAATCGGGCACACCAAAACCTGAGCAGAGGCTTTTGTAGAGCTGCCGGTGATGCGCCTCTCGCATCGTGACTGGTCACATCACAGCCATTCACGTGCACCAAATGGCCCTTGCAGCTGTGAGGTGAGAGAGATTGCTTCAAAAGGCTACGCGTCTGACAGCGGGAGAGCGAAGCAACGACAGTAAGCGAAGAGTGGGACAGAAGAATAGTGGAGGAGGAAGAATACCCTCAGGATTGCAGAGCAGAGACAGCAATGGGTAGAAAAGTGACAGCAGTCACATAAGGTAGTAATCGCGATCTGGGCAGAATGCGGCGCGGAGAGACGACAGATGACGTGGGTTCTCACATGAGTGACGGCTATGGGTTCAGCCGCGCATCGTTCAAAACATTTGTGGACGGTCATTCAACGGACTGTTGATAACTATTGCTGTCATGTGTGCAAAAAATGAATGTATGTTTGATATATTTGCGTTTCACCAGCCCCGCTCCCCTCTCCATTATTTTTCGTGTGGGGAGCACTCGCACTGCCTTTGATACATAATACGGCAGGTGAGGTTTCGCTGGAGTTGTTTGAAAAAACAAGTTGTGTGAAGTGAAAACAGTGGAAAGAACAGAAACATCTCCGCTTTGGATCTATCCTGTCACGTGTAGCGGCTGTATAGGTCGCTGTGAGGCAAGAAGGTGGAGAAGTAAGCAGAAACAAGCCCGTGAATTGACAATCAAAATATCACTGGGTGTGCCGTGTGGCATGTCTGAACACATGAAGGAAAAGGTGATTTTCACGATGGCATTGTTAAGCTTGGAGAAAACTAGAGAAAACATCATTGGTGCTGTGAAAGCAATGCATTATTCTGAGAACCAAGTGGTGTTTCTGTCCTTATCAGGCGTCAAGAAGGATTTGCAAGGTTGTCACTTGTCGGCACGTCACCATGCAAGTACAGTGAAGCGTCAGCTCGTGTGAGAAAAAAAGAAAAGAAAGAAAAGAAAGCAAGCAAGACGATGCTGCGCAAGCTCACAGGAAATATGTGTTCCCATGACAACACACAATGACGCGGAGCGGCTGGTGTCTGTATTGGACTGCCGTCACTGTGAACATGTATTTTATGTGTGGTCTGCGAATCGACCACGGGAGAAAAAGAGTAAGAAAACATGGGGAAACACAAACAGAAAAACAAGCACAGGCAGTCATTTGTTGACTGGAAGCTGCAGCCCAGCGCGGGGCGTACAAAGCTGGCAGTCTAGGATGACGCTGTGTACATCGTAAAGCAAAGCAAAAGAGAAGAAGAAGAAGAAGAAGAAGAGGTAGGGACAGTATGTTTTCTTTTGTTCGTTTGTCCGTGCTTGTAAACTATCGGTTGATCCGTACTACACATTGTTTACGTGGCGTCGTGCGAGTCCGCTTCCCCTTTTGAGTGTGGTACGTCACTTTTCACGTTGACTGCAGCGCATCTTCTCTCTCAATTTAACGGGGCTACTGATAATCAGAGTTGAAGGGGTTGGCGAAGGAAACCTGCGAGCCCTGAGTGGTACGTCCTGCGTTGCAATCTGCGGGGCTCCATTGGTACGCTCCGCTGGGAGCAGAACGATTAGGTGTTGCCGCTCCAACGCTCATGAAGGATCCGTACCGTTGCATCTCCGTGGCGTCCGACTGGTCGCGCCGCATGGCGTTGTTTGAGCTGGCACGCACGGAAGACGGGGATTCCTTTGTTTTACTGCGGCGGACGCAGCACACCACGAGGACGATGATTCCAGCCACCACCGCAGCGGCTGCGATGCCCACGATGAGCCACACCCACCAGAGAAGGCTGCAGTGGTCCTTGTCGTTCACCTTGTAGCCTTTGGCGCACAAGCCGCATACGTTGCTTGGCGTGCAGCCTTTGCAGTTCGCCACTTTGCACGGAATAATCTCGCACCGCAGCTCACTCGTCAGCATGTACCCGAGCGCACACGCGCCGCACTGCCTCGTCTGCCCGAACACGCACGTGTCGCACTTCGCCACACCACATGTGGCAGGTGACGGGATGTACGCGTCGTAGTACACAAGCGGGTCGACGGCACTCGTGCAGTACGGTGTGTTGTGACCGGCCGTGCAGTTACACTCAGCGCGGTTCACGCCAGGCACGAGCTCGACGAAGACAGTTGTGCCGCCAGTGGCATCGACGCAGTTCACAGCCGCCGCAGTGCGCAGGGACAGCTGTGGCCAGCTGCCACCCTGGCGTACCTCAATCACCTCGCCGTACGCACCCACCAGCTGCGTCCCGTAAAGTTGGTTGCTCTCCAGCTCGTCGATCGTGTTCATCAACTGTCCAGCCACAGTGACGTTGCCCATGTAAACGTACCGCGTCTTGTCACTGCCAGTGCTGTTTCTCGTCGGCACGGTCGCTGTGTAGGAGGTGGGATCAGACATCACAGACGCAACGTTGATGTGGCGGAACGAGTATTTCGCGGTGGGGGAAGACGCAGTAATGTCCGCGCCGGGTACCAACGCGAATAGCGGGCCATCGTTCGAGATGGCGGAGAACACTATACTGCCATACTCGTCGTTGTAGACGGCAGAGCTGCTGGCGTTTCGCACGTCAAAGAAAGGCTGACCGCCTGTCATGGTGATGTTGCTGAAGCGGGTCACGCCGTAAGAGCTACTGCTAAGCGTGTCACTGGTAGTATCACCGTAGATGAACGCACCACGCGCATCACGGAACTCGATCAAGTCAAAGGCACTCAGGCCATTGTCGCTGCTCTGCCCTTCTGGGTTCGCGGTGGAAGTGACTTCCAGGACGTGCGCTGCGCCTGTCACAACAGCCTCGGAGAAGGACAAGGTCTGCCAGTTAATAGACCTAGAAACCGGGAACCCTACCATTTGCACAACGGAACCGCCGTCTCCGTTGCCCCACGTCGCATGCACGCGCTGGATCGTCATAGAGGAAAGATGGTATCCTTTGGAATACCATCCCATGCGTAAGTTCCGCAAGTCGAACAGTGGCGTGCTGCCCTCCATCGTCGCTGTCACATTCACGATGCGCACATCTGAGTTGGGAGGCATGTAGTCGCGGAACGTCAGCGTCGCATCTTTCACAGTGGTGTCGAGGATGTGCAGCTTCATCGCAGCATTAAGCGCGTACCATGTCGTTGCGCCGTTCACAGAGAGGCCAGCGCCGTGCACGGTGCACCGCTGGAGCAGTACGTTCACAGCCGCGGTCGCAGACGCAGCAGCGCTGGCGTCCAACACCACGCGGCGCAGCGTGCGGGAGACCAACGTGACGTCACTGGAGAGGGCAATGATCTCGTTCGCGTCCACGTACGGCAGCACAAACATGTGTAGCAGGGTAAGTCCGAGCAACATCGCCACCAGTGTGCGCCTGGCTACACAGGACATTGCTGTAGGAAGATATTGTCATTCTTGTTATTGGGAGTTCGGAAAGGGGGAGAGAGAGGATAAGAGCGACTCAGTGTGACGGTCAGAAAGAGGAAGAAAGACTGCGACATAAAACAGAAGCACGTGCGGCGTTTACCAGTCCCCGTGACCCGCATTGGCAAGTGTCGAGAGAGATGGAATTCGCTGGTCAACTACTGCTTTCTTTTTTCGACGCGCTGCGACCTAGAGTGAGCAGCAATGACGTTGCATCTCGAGATGTTGTGTGTGAAAGGCAAGCCCATATACACGTAAAGTGTAGGTATAATATCCTATATGTTTTTTTCGTGTCCACCAGGGACGCCTGGAAATCAGTGCTGCTTGTGTGTAGGTGCTTGTGTCGCATCACAGAGCAGAGAAAAATGAGGAAAGCGAGACGAAGAAGGGGAAAATGAGGAAAATGAGGAATAGGTTGTTTGTCCTTTTTCAGGTGAATCACATCCACCAAGGGTGGCCACTGATGTGTCTGTGGGTGTGTGCTACCCAAGAAGGTACTTTGTTCATGAAGGCGTGGTTGTCGGGAGGATGGGTGTCGGCACAGGTGGCACAGAGGCTGCGTTACCAAACACTGTGACAGAAACTGCGGGACTGGGTGGGTTCCCATTGGCCAAAACCTCATGGCAGTCGGCAAGGCGTTTGTCGGACGGCATGGCCTTGTACAGCGCATCCAGGTCCTGCACGCAGTGCTTGACGTCTTCAGCCGACGGCACGCCACCCTGAACTGTGTAGTACAGCGTCACGGTGATGGTGCCGTGCTGCGACGCGTCCCGCTGAGGATTCCGTTGTGCAAGGCCGGCGAAGGTGCCTTCTTGACTGCCACGACTGACGCGCGCGGCGTTGGAAACTCCCGGGGTGGGACGAGGAGGGGGACCAGAACGAGCACCAGAGCGGGCACCAGAGCGGGCACCAGAGCGGGCACCAGAGCGGGCACCAGAACGGGCACCAGAAAGGTCATCATCAGGAAGGGGTACTCCATGACGGCACTTGCGAAACACATGCTCTGATTCTGATGATGATGTGGTATCGTCTTCACAGGTGGAACTGTCTTTCGGTGACTCCTGATGAGGGGCAGGAGGTGGCGTCAGCTTGAGGGGGACCTGAATCAGCATCTGCACGTTGAAGCGCGTGCCCATTGCCGATGGGCCAATGCGAACCGCAACGGCCTTGCCACGCTGCGCCGCTTCCATGACCTCTGCCTGCGATTCAGTCTGTGCGCCGCCGACCTGGTGTGTGCTGCGCTCCGCCTCGAGCCAGAAGCAAGGGACCTGACGCGTAGAAGGGTCGAAGCTGTGGAAGAACAGCTTCTGGCGACCTGGCGTGTCTTCGGTCATGGACGTTCCCTGCGGGGTCGCCAGGAGGAGCATGTTGCGCGGGTCTGAAGCCTGGCTCGTCTGGTACGAGTAGACCTCCGTGCAGAACTCCGTCGTGGGTCGAGCACCAGAACTGGTGGGCAGGAACACAGCCTGAAAGCGGATGGAGAAAAGATCGTCGACGCCGTCTGCAAACAGGTTGTCCCTTTGGAGACCTGCATAGCTGCCAAACGTGCTGGCGTTGCGCAGATAGTCTGCCAGTGACACAGTTTTCAGGACGCTGGTGCCGTCCTCGTTGCCGGTCATCATCATCACGTCGCTGCTGTTGACGTAGCCGAGCCGCTCGTTCCAGTTCTGGCTGCGAAGGGTGTACAGGAGGGTGCCGCTTCGCTCGTAGAGACGAACGTCGGCGATGTTTGGACCGTAACAGCTGAGTCCGCCGAAGGCGGTGTGCCCGCGCTGCGCATCTTCCCACGACACGGTTCGGCAGCTGAATCCAGTGCCGCTTGTCGCCGCATCGATTGCTAGAATAACGGCAGCCACGTTGGGTGCGGCCATGACGAATCCTGGGTGAAGTTGTGTGTGGAGGGTAGAGAAGTGAAAAATGAAAAGTGAAACTGAAGAAGAAAAAAGGAAAGGAAAGCGATGAGAAAAAGTGAAGCCTAGTAAATTTGTTCCAAAAAAAAACAGTTGATTGGGTTGAATTCGCGCAGGAGAGGACTGGGGAGTAGAGCGAGGATGTTGACGTGAGAAGAGAAAGGAGGCGAGGCGCATGGCAGTCAAGGCAGCGAAGCAAAGCATCGCCACGTGTGACACACACTGTTGTGGCGAGCGGAAGCGCCGGAGACAAGAGGAGCACTCACCCGGTAGATCACTCGTAAATAAAAAGAATTGGAGTAATAGAAAAAGTAAGCAATGCGAGTCCAAGTCGCAGAGGTAAAAGGTAAAAATGGGAGAAATAGAAGATGAGAGACGCATCAGGATCGAGTGTCAATCCTGCT